>JAOWBR010000003.1:160372-174739 GCA_028571145.1 Dionaea muscipula
CTTTTCCTGCAATGGGTACCCGTCGCCATACATAAATCTGCCCTCCAGGCGACACCTAGCCATGGCGACAGGGTCACCTAACTCATCAACGGAGCTATATCAGCTCCCATAATTTGGCATGGAGACTAAAGGGAGTATGGAAAAACCCATGGTATATGAAGGCGTCGGTTCATCATCCTGGATTGTGAGATAAATGAAGGCGTCGCCATGAGTCACCCCTCTTCACAGGGCGTTGTGATCATCGGTCGCCACGGCTAGAAGGTCTCCAGGAGGTCCATGACACCCAACAGCAAGTGCGTACCAACACACAGTCCATATCACGGCTAGAAACCCACATGGGTCAGTTAGCCAACATATTGAACAGGAGGGAGAAAAGGCGGTGTTAAGGTTTTCAACTTATGCCAAGAACCCGTTTGGGTGGTCAGACGGGAGGACCGACTGGTAAGCAGTCAGTGTCTATGTTACTCTGCTAAGGAATACGGGAGTCTGCAGAGGCATTAGTCAGACTTGAGTCTGGTTTGTTTAAGCACAGACGGGACCTTGGTTGTTAGACGTGAAGTCTGCATGTTTGAGATCAGATAGAGTCACGTCTGTGTTAACTAGACATTGCTGAGTCTAGTCCAGAGTTAGACGAGAGTGGCATCAAAGAAGTCAGACGGTGGTAGTCTACTTAAGCTGAAGACGGTGAGGATCAGGAATGCAACCAGACGGAGGGAGTTATTCCTAGAGGCCAGACAGGACCTATCCTGGTTTTGAGGCTAGACGTGGGCTCATCTCTGCTACAAGCCCAAACACAAAATACCCCCTCTCGGAAAAAGTTCACGCAACTGATAATTCTAATGCCGGAGATTCAAAGAAGGTTGCCACCACCGCAATCTGAGGCGACAACAACCTTACCCAAAAAACGTGAATTGTGATGAGAAAGGGACACAAACAAATTAATGAAGAATTTCTATCTTTTATCCTAGCATGTAGTTCTATCAGTAGCTATTAGATCGTAGTTCTTAGTTTTAAACGCAAATTGAACCCAATTCGATTACTAGATATAGGGTGAATTCCTATTCCGGAAAGACGTTTTCCGACAATCGCGGGAGCATCACTAGCCAACAGCCTTTGGTAACAACAAAGACATTAAGGCCATGTTTAAGACATGTGGGATACGAAAAAAATCCTACATGTTGACATATCTCATGTTTGGTTAAACCAATAATATATAGGATAGCTTATCTCATATGTCTCACATCCCACAAAAATTTGGGATATGTAATATCATGGGTGTGATATTATATATCTCACCCATGATGGATAAGGATTGTGGTGGTGAGGACGGTGGCAGGCGTTGACGCCAGTCGATGTTAACCACCGTTGATCTTTCGTCGGTTTAAAAAATTATCTTATCGATTTTATTTGTAAAACAAACAAATTTATAAAATCAATACGGGTGATTAAAAATTCAGCCAACTATCTCATCATTAATTATTGATCACTTTAATCTCTCATCATTACTTATCTTCCATTTTCCACTTCGAAACTCAAACACAAGTTACACAACTTAAAAGTTTAGAGCAATGCTACACATCATGATGGATGGAGGAAATAGGGAACCGAAATCAAGTCGGGGGTGGGACTAGGACTGGTAACAAAGGGCAATACACAGGGGGGGTATGAATGATAATAAATCGGTTCGGTTTGAGTATTGTCAAAACCATACCCGAAACCGAAAATCAAAACCAAAATCATAACTAAACCATTACCCGTTCGGATCAGTTCGAGTATTATCCGAATGAGTTTCGGGTAATCCGTTACTCGAACGGATGACCGTTTAAAAAAAAAACTGAAATATCTAACAAACAAATGAAAATATTCAAACAAGCAAAAAAAAAATGTGAAAAAAATGTGAAACTTGTAACAAAGTAAACAAGTAAAATAAAAAATTTGAAACTTATAGCAAAAAAAAAATGTGAAACTAAAGATTAGTGAGTTATATTTTCACATTCATACGAGCAACAAAAAAAATTTGTGATAAAATGATTTTTTAGGAAATTTGAAATGAAGGATTACCTATCTGGACTGATCCAAACTCCAAGGCATCGTGGCAGCCATCAAGCCGTCCGATAGTTTTTCTAATTTGACTATTTTGACCTTCACCGAGCTCGGCGATTACGCTTTTCCGTCGCCACAGATTCAGAAATAAAACAAAACCATTGAGGGCATAATAGTCACTTCAGCTCTCCCGCTCCCTATATCTCCCGACCTCCGGAATTGTAGAAAACCCTAGGCTGCTTCGCGTCTCTTCAGCGCTCCTCGTTTTCCCCTTCTCTCTTTACTAACTTTTTCGTTTGCAGACATCTCTTCTTTGTTGCCCAAAACCCTAACTATAATCCCAAATCGGCTACTTGAAGGTGAGAGTTGCATCCCATATTGCACTAATTCGTGTTTTCTTTGCTTGGATCTTCGGAGATTTTACTGCTCGAAAACCCTAATTTTACCGATCTGGTGATTGTTTTCTGTGTGTAGACTGACGATGGGCGAAACAAGGGACAACGACGCTTACGAGGAGGAGCTTCTGGACTACGACGAGGAGGAAGAAAAAGCTCCAGATTCCGTTACTGCCAAAGTCAACGGCGAAGCCGGTAAAAAGTGAGTCGACACCGGAGGTTTTTTTTTATGTATTTTTTTGAATCTTAACCACAATTTGATGAATTTTGTGGGAATTTTGAGGTCTATGTTTTTATCTTGTTGCTGTTCTGCTTGCAGCAGTTTAATTGAGAGAATTCAAATCTCTCAGATCTATACCCAATAGAGCATTGTTGATTTTTGAAGTAATGTTACTTATTAGTTTGTGTCCGTTTAATTCAGCGACACTTTACCCACACATTAAACACTATTATCTTGTTATATGTGCTCAGTATTGTGCTCAAAAAGGGATATTCTTCTGGTGTTGTGATGTGATCTTTGGAAAATTGTTGTCAAATTATATACCTACCTTGCAGTAGGTGAAGATTCTGTTGAATTGATTGCTCATAGCTGCTTTCGGGGTTCAAGAATTTGCTGAAGATATTAGTTGGGAGCTTGAAGTTTGAACCTCTTGTTTTGTAAAAGAGGCTTTTTTTTTTGGAATTCCTTGCTTATAGTTCTTGCTGTTCATCTCTAAGATGAGATCCCGGAATCCTGTTGCTTTTGCAGCTGTTAGCCTTGTTGGAAGAAATTGTGCATTTGTTTCATGTTTACCACTTTACATCTTCGAGTTTAGATGTCTTAGTTGGTTTTTCCAGTTCTTGTGATATGACTCAAAGCATTTCTCTGCATGTTGATAATTTTATGTTCTGTTGGAAAATGTCTCATACGAAAGGGAACCGGTTTTTACCAAAAAGGGTTTTTATTTCTGTTTCAGGGGATATGTTGGAATTCATAGTTCAGGATTTAGAGACTTTCTCTTGAAGCCAGAGCTGCTTCGTGCAATTGTAGACTCAGGGTTTGAGCATCCATCTGAAGGCAAGTTATCAACTCATCTTCTACTTTTTTTTTTGTCTAAAAATACCCCTTTATTCCTCACACTGATATGTGATTATGGAATAAATCTGCTCCAGAAAATATGATCCTCTACTTTTTTTTGTCTAAAAAATACTCCTTTATTCCTCACAGAGCTATGATTTTTTTGGAATATTTAATCTTGTCCTTTCCTGATTGATTGAGTACATCCATCTGGCTTCTTATTTCCCTAACAATAGTTCACTAATTTTTTGGTTGTTGAATTGCCAGGTAATTCGTTTATTCCAACTTCATTTTCGAGCCGTTGATTGGTCTGGTATACCTTTGAATTAAAGGTCAGGAGGTCTTGTTTAACTTACTGAGGGTTCCTTCGCTCCGGTTTTATTTGGTGTTTCCCCCTAGTGCAACATGAATGTATCCCTCAAGCTATATTGGGCATGGATGTTATCTGTCAAGCCAAATCTGGCATGGGGAAGACGGCTGTCTTTGTTCTGTCTACTTTGCAGCAAATCGAGCCCAATGCTGGCCAGGTTGCTGCTCTTGTTCTTTGTCACACCAGGGAATTAGCTTATCAGGTAAACGTCTCATTGGATGCTTGATTCTGTTTCATCTACTAACAATTTCGAGTAACTTGTTCGTTTTTTTATTAGTTATATATATATATATCATCTTTTTGTTGTAACTTGTAAACTACCTTAAGCACCTTATTTGGTTGCGTTGCAGATTTGTCATGAGTTTGAGAGGTTCAGTACATACTTACCGGATGTTAAGGTTGCTGTCTTTTATGGAGGTGTTAGCATCAAAATTCACAAAGATCTTTTGAGAAACGAGTGCCCTCACATTGTTGTGGGGACACCGGGGAGGATTCTAGCACTGGCGAGAGACAGGGATCTTTCCTTGAAGAATGTCAGGCATTTTATCCTTGATGAATGTGATAAAATGCTGGAGTCACTTGGTTAGCTCTCATATCACGTCTTTGATGCTTTGCTCATCTGAACCTCTCTTTTCTATGCCATCCCATTTCAGTTATAGCTTCTGATATGCCGTTTTTTTTGTAGACATGAGAAGAGATGTGCAGGAAATTTTCAAGATGACTCCACATGATAAACAAGTGATGATGTTCTCAGCTACACTAAGCAAGGAGATACGTCCCGTATGCAAGAAATTTATGCAAGATGTAATGTCTCATGGCCAGCTTACTTAATTAGAAGTCCTTTTATGGATGGCAGCAGGAGTTGGCTAGCTCTCACAGATGCTATGCTTCCGGTTGTCCTCCGCTTTCAAGTTCTTTAATGCCTGCATGCCATCAGGAAGTATCAACTAGAATTGGGGGCAGGATGGTGGTTGATTTCTTAAGACTAGGCTTGTGGTTATGTTCTGTGTCCACAGCTTCTTCCTAGACATTTTTATTTCTTTTATATTTGGGGTGGTCAGGATGAGGGGTGTGGAGTGTTTTGAGTTCTTGCAGGGAGAGGGATCTTTTTTTAGTGGCTTAAGGTTGTTTTCATTCTTGCATACCTCGTCTGATGGCTCCATCAATTGAGGGTTGTACGTGATGGTGGCACTTGCTTTAGGAATCTGCATGGAGACCATACGGTGGATTCAAGAGGATGCTCAACCATCTTCCTTTCATAATGGATTCCTTTTGCTTGAGGAGAGTCCTAATATACTTTACTGTGACATTTGTTACTTACAGCCCATGGAAATATATGTGGATGATGAGGCGAAGTTGACTTTGCATGGTCTTGTCCAGGTATGGGGTGATTTATTTTGTTGGCTATGTGCCATTGCTCTTGTACCTTCTATTGTATCTCACCTCAATATTTTGTGGCAGCATTATATCAAGTTGACAGAGTTGGAGAAGAATCGCAAGCTGAATGACCTCTTAGATGCTTTGGACTTCAATCAAGTTGTCATTTTCGTGAAAAGTGTCAACAGAGCTGCTGAGCTGAACAAGCTGTTGGTAGAGTGCAATTTTCCATCCATCTGCATTCATTCTGGCATGAGTCAGGAAGAAAGGTTTGTGCCTGGTTTCATCCCTCATTTAATGGAAAATTGTATTTCTTTCAAGTCCCCTGTGACTGGATATAGGCAATGGTTGATCTTGAGCACGTGCTCCATGAACTCAGCATTACAGTTGTATTCCTAATTGAAGGGTCGTTTTGGTACACTAGTTTCAAATTTGAAAGTGGGGAGGATCTTCAGTTTATATTGGATCAGTTTCTATTGTCTCCTTTATCTGTTGAATGAGGAACAACAATCAAAGAAATGCAGTTCAGAGCATTGAGTTCAGAGTTTTATCCGACCTGAAATCCTATTAGGTGGTGAGTTTAATGTCTGACCTAATTGAAGGGTAGTTATGGTACAGTAGTTTCAAATTTTGAAGGGAGGATATTCAGTTGATATTGGATCAGGTTCCTATTGTCTCCTTTATCCCACCTGAAATCCTATTAGGTGATGAGTGTAATATCTGGCCTCTTGCCTTAGTGCTGTCAAATACACTGCACTTGTGTCATGTCTGAGAGGGTGCATACATAGTGGGACATTAATTGTTGGTAAAACAATAGTGCTTGAGAAATTTAAGGAGTTCTGCTTTTGATTGCATTTAACTGACATTACAATTGTTTCATCTTGTTATACTCAAAACTTGGATGTAGGGTCCTTATGTATTTGCACTTCCTTGTAGCTTGTTTCTGCTTCTTTTCCACTCTGTTCTATTATGTTGTGTTCTGTGTCTCAAGAACTGATTGGTTTAGTGGCTCGCTGCAACTGCATTCATGTTACTGACAACCATGTCATTATAGATTGACTAGGTACAAGGGTTTCAAAGAGGGGCACAAAAGGATTCTGGTCGCCACTGATTTGGTCGGCAGGGGAATAGATATTGAAAGGGTCAACATCGTCATCAACTATGACATGCCAGATTCTGCAGATACTTATTTGCACAGAGTAAGTATATTTCTGTGTTTAGTTTTTATATATACTATTATGGCCCTCAATTAACATGCCCTTCTCTTTTAATAGGTTGGCCGAGCTGGCAGGTTTGGCACCAAAGGACTTGCAATTACATTTGTTTCATCGGCTGCAGATTCTGATGTTCTCAATCAGGTTTGTCTATTTAATTGCATCTGCTTTCTTGTTTTCCTAACCTGTATCATATAACTTTTGTGGATTGTCTGTTTCCAGGTTCAAGAGAGGTTTGAGGTTGACATCAAGGAACTTCCTGAGCAGATTGATACTTCTACGTACAGTATGTCCCTGCATTCAAACTGCAGTTGATATTATTATTATTGTCACTTCTTTGTCCTCGTTTGGCTTCTTTTTGTTTGAGATATATACGTTATTTATTTGACGCCATACTCCTGGATTGATCCCATTTACTTTTGTGTCTACCTTGTAGTATTTCATATTGAAGCTCCCTCTTTTTGTTGTACTTTGGTATCATGGATAGTTCTTCATTGATGTGATACTGCCTGCGTCTGGTTAAGTTGTACTTGTGGTGTCCAAGTTGTGGAGTTGTGTAATTATATTACAGACAGTAGTGGGCATTGGTTTACAACGTGCTTTTACGACGAAGAATGTTTTGTTTTATTTTCAATACCCTTTGTTATGCTGATGCCGTCGAAATTTATTCCTTACCCTTAACCATATTATGCGTATGGGTACATGGTTTCTGCACTGTGTGTCTGGCGCCCATGCCTTGGTGTCCCTTTTTTTTTTTTTTTGACATCTGGTCACTGTATATTTGCCTATGTTGCAGTGCCATCATAACGCAAGATTGGGAGATGATTTGGGTGCTGCGGGGAAGCTGGATTGATGGATATTTTACCTTTTGGATACGGTGGAATATCAGCCAGCTTTGAAATGGTAAAATGCCCATTTGATATTGTGCTTGAGATTCAAGTTAAATCGTGTACTGTAACAGATGCAAGTTCCAAGCATCTGATCCCATGCTGTCGAGAAAATTGCTTCAAATCCAGCCTGTGTTCTATTGTACTGGATATATGCTGTTGAGACAATTGTTTCGAGTGTTAGTTCAGATTTATTTTTCTGGTATCGTTTAGCTTTTGATGTTTAGTGATCATTTTTTGCTAATGAGCGTTGCAAAAAGAATGTGTGAGTCTTTAACTTCATTAGCTGATAGCTTGGCATATGTTGTTACGATGTAATTTTGATGCAAGCTTGGCCAAATCTAACAGAGGTCAAAGGATTTTTCAGCTCTTTTCACACATTGAATTCGTAATCGCAACTTCTCGATCATAATACCTTGCTAGTCGCATACAGTGTGAGGATTTAAGCAAAGACATGATTGGAATAATTGCAATTGCAACATTAAGATATGAACTTTCATGTTTACATCCTGAGAACTTCAGTTGATCAATCACGTAAACCATCCTTGAAGGCGATGTGTAGACGTCACCAGTATGTGCTGGATTCTCATCATCACCAGTATCTCATTGTTCAAAACCAGCAACTGTTAGTTAGCTGTGGGGTGCCATCATCTGACTCTGGACCTGGATCTGAACTGTGTTGTCGATGGATTGAATTTTCTTTTCAAAATCCCATGCCTTCCATGTCATCAAACTGAACATCCGCAGAAATCATCTACGAACTTGACTCCTCATACCAAGTATTCAAGAGCTCCTTAGATGCACTCGTGCAAGAAATGCATAGTCGAGTAACATGCTTGGAAAAGTAGGTCTTGTTCTTCTCCTCCCTTCCCTGGAACCAACATTCTCTTTGATAATGTACAGGAGCTTTGCACCTCATGCCTTTGAACCTGCACTCAATAGAAGCATGCCCATGTTTCTCGCATACATATAGCAGTAATTAGGATTTGCTATTACCAGCTCCACTTCTGAAATTGCTGAGCTTTTATTTCCTCCTCATGCTCCTCGATTTTGATAGGAATTTCTTTCTATCAAGTTCAAAAAATGCAAGCCGCCTCCTGAAATTCGTGATAAGCATGGAAAATAAAAGTTGGCACACAGGTCCATACACTTTACCCCTGACCATAGTCTACAATTGAAAGATTACAATCAATTTAACAGAAAATGAGTACGCAACGACATATAATATTCCATCCATACGAGACCACCTCTCCATAAAGCACTGCTGTCCAACCAACAAGCACTATCATTCACTAGTGAATCACTAACAATCACTCAAACATCCTTGGTTTTGCCCCATTCTACTATTTACTTCCAGCACAAGGAGCAGATTTCGTGGCAACAAGAAACAACGCTGAAACTAGTAAAGACACATTTGAGCTCCATGCTAAATTCAATTGTGAAAACATTGGATCCAAATACTAATTAATTAAGGCACATAGGAGAATAGGGTTGCTTTCATTATGTGTTCTTATGGTAATCCCCTCAAAGGGGACCATATCCGCAAGCAATTCTTTCGATACGTAAACTTCTCCTTCTCCATCCATCTCTATGCATAGCACTTCATCATGAAGTATCATCACGAAGCAAATGTACACATGACTCATTTTTCTACTACAATTCTCTCTTATAACTTCTTTCGTGCCCCTATCACAATAGATGAAAGATCGAAGAGAAAAATTTGTCACCTGTTGCTGCCTAGCAGACAAACAGCTTCACCTTTTATCTGGCCTGGGCTGGGCCAGCTAGTACGAAATAAGATAATCAATACATAAAGGTTTCACGGGAAAAAGGCTATGCCTAGGATCCTTTTGGTTTTAGTTCCCCCCCACAATATATCAATATATAAACTCACATAACTATCCTGTTACTAACTAAACTTGTTAGCAAATGAAGAAAGGTAAAAAGGATGGGTTGAGAGAAAAAAGACAGTTCCTTCCTAATTGTCAAACATGTTTACTATGACCATTTAACTAGATCATATGTTAAAACATGTGTTAGTCCCTTCCCACATCGGGTAGAAAGTTTTTGGAAATATAGGCTTTGCCTATAAATATTCTTCTTTTTCTTAGTTTTTCTATCCCACATAGGGTGAGGGATTTTGAGGGATAGGCTTTTGCCTATATAAATATATAATGACCTCCACGCTCTTCACTTGTAAATAGACTCACATACATATCTTGATCCAAACTTAAGTTGAATTGTTGAATTTTCGGTCGTGGGTTTTGTTAATTTTTTGGCAATCCTTTCAGAAATTTGGAAAGTCTAAAAGTAGAAAAGTCAGATTCCACTTGTAATTTTTGGACTTTGTTCGTTTTGTTAGTGAAGCGTTCCGCTCTTCCACTCTTCGGCTTTTCATTCATAATCCTCGACTCATTTAGAAAGATTGATTATTGTTCCTTGGTTTCGTGGTTTGGTTTCGGATTTAATCAGTTAGGTTTTCTGATGGCGACGGGATTTGATATTGAGAAGTTTGACGGGAAGATAAACTTCATTTTCTGGCAACTTCGGATGCGTGGGATTTTGGTACAGAATAATTCATTCAAGGCACTTGGTAAAGATAAGCCTGAGACTATGTCTGCTGCAAATTGGAAGGAGTTAGACCTGAAGGCTCTAACAACTATACAGTTGTGTTTATCTAACGAGGTTGTACGAGAAGTAGCTAAGGAAGAAACCTCTGTCGGTTTGTGGCTCAAGCTGGAATCTTTGTATATGACAAGGAGCTTGATCAACAAGCTAAGCAACAACTGTACATGCTCCGGTTGACAGAAGAAACTTCTATTAAGTCTCATCTTGATACATTCAATTCCGTTATTATGGATTTGGAAAACTTCGATGTTAAGATTGAGGATGAAGACATGACCCTATTATTGTTGTGTTCGTTACCCCCGTCCGTCAAGCATTTTCGTGAGACTGCAATTACGGTAAAGAGAGTATTTCACTTGAAGAAGTAAAGGTTATCATACTCTCCAAGAACATGCTAAACAATGAGTTGATAGCCTCAAAGTCTGTTTCCAATGCCAAAGGACTTGTTTCCAGAGGTAAACCTGCGGATAGAAGTTGGGATAGTGGGAAGTCCAAGTCGACGTCGAAATCAAGTAGCAAACCAAACTTGAGCAACGTTGAGTATCATTGTTGTCACAAGAAGGGACACTTGAAAAGGATTGTTATAAATTGAAGAACAAACTGCAGCTTAAGGCTCAGAACCAGGATAAAAAAAACCAACTGAAGCCAGTGTGATTCAACATGATTCTACTGAAGTTCTCTTTGTAGATCATGCTTTGGGTCGTACCAAAGACAAGTGGATCCTTGATACTGGATGTTCTTCCATGTGCCTGTTACGTGCCTGTTTCCCACATCGAAAGTGAATGGACACTTCAGATAGTTTATATGTATATGGACACCCTTTCATGTTAAGTCGGTTTTTCAGGAGAGTTCTACCCTTAGACACATAATAATAGTATTAAAGTCGGGCCCTACGATACTTGCTTGCGTCCAGGAAAGGGCTACCTGGTTAGAGGAGGGGTCCTGGAGGAAAGGACCCCCCTCGAAGTGTGTTAGTGGACCAGAGTGAGAGCTGTTGTAGACGTCGGTGCAAAAGCGTGGTGAAATGTTACGTACCTGTTTCCCATATCGGAAGTGAATGAGCACTTCAGATAGTTTATATATACATGGGCACCCTTTCCTATTAACCTGATTTTTCAGGAAAATTCTACCATTGGACACATAATACTATCCCTGTAAAGACTACTTCACCACTTATGAAGTTGCTGAAGGTGAAGTAGTGCTCATGGGAAACAATGTGGCTTGTAAAGTTGTCGGAAAGGGCACAATACGGATATGAATGCATGACGGAATCATTAGAACTTTATCAGATGTGAGGCATGCCCCGGATTTGAAAAAGAACATAATTTCTTTGGACACCTTTGATGCCAGAGGGTGCAAGTACTCAGCTGAAGATGGGGTTTTGAAAGTGAGGAGAGGGTGCACTTGTTTTGATAGAAGTATCAGATGCAGAAGTTCATATATTCTGAAGGGCAGCACAACAATTGGTTCAGCAGCTATTGCCACCCCTTCTATGCCGAAATCAGATGTCACCAAATTGTGGCATATGGGGTTGGACCATATAAGTGAGAAAGGAATGTCCCTCTTAAGTAGAAGAGGTTTGTTGTGAGGACAATGCACATGAAAGTAAAATTTATGTGAGCACTGTGTTTTCAGGAAACATAGAAGGGTCAGTTTCAGTACGACTGTCCATCGAACCAAGGGTACTTTGGACTACATCCATTCTGATTTGTGGGGTCCCACACAAGTTGTTTTCAAAGGTGGAGCTGTGTATATGCTCACCTTTATTGATGATTTTTTCAGAAATGTTTGGATCCATTTTCTTAAACATAAGAGTGATATGCTTGAAATATTCAAGCAGTGGAAGACTATGATCGAGAAGCAAACCGAGAGAAAGATTAAGAGGACAAACAATCATTTGGAGTTCTGCAATGGAGAATTCAATGAATTTTACAAGGAAGGTATCGTGAGACACGTTACCGTCCCTTACACTTCACAATTGAATGAGGTTGCAGAGTGTATGAACCTCACACTTCTGGAGAGAGCTAGAGCTATGTTCTCTAATGCCGGTTTGGGAAAGGAATTTTGGGCTGAGGCTGTGTTTACGACGCGTTTTTTGGTGAACCGTTCTCTAGTAGCCTCGATTGAGTTTAAGACAACAGAGGAGGTTTGGTCAGGTAAACCACCTGTCTATTCTGATTTCAAGATCTTTTAGGTGTCCAGCTTATTGTCGTGTGAATGAAGGAAACTTGGAACCGAGAGCTAAGAAATTCATCTTCTTAGGTTATGAAACCGAAGTGAAGGGTTACAGATTGTGGTATACTGATCCTAGGTCACCAAAGTTTATACTTAACAACAGAGATATGACTTTTGATGAGTCGGTCATGCTGAGTCCGACTAAGAAGTTTTTATTCCCCTGAGTTCAAGTAATTCCAAAGATGCACCTGTTCAGGTGGAAGTGGAAGTTACTTCTGTTGTTCGTCAGTCAAGCCTTTCTTCAGTTCAGCCACCTCTAGTACAATATTTTGATTCAGATGAAGAAGATGAGTGCACCTGAAGTGTCTCATTCCAATGCTAGAGATAGACTAAGGCGAGCAATCTGACCTCCACAAAGATATGCGGAAAATAATTTAGTTGCATATGCTTTGTCTGTCGGTTTGGATACGAACTATATTCGTGAACCCTCATCTTATTCAGATGTCGTTTTCCAAATTGATTCGGCTTTCTGTTTGATTACTATGCATGAGGAGAGGAAATCTCTCTAGAAGAATCATACTTAGGATCTTGTGATGCCGCCTTATAAGAAGAAGCTTGTTGATTGCAAATTCAAGAAAAAAGATGGCATTCCCAAGATTGAAGATACTAGATACAATACCAGATTAGTTGTAAAGGGCTATAGCCAGATTGAAGGTATGGATTACACTAATATCTTTTCTCCTATTGTAAAGGATAGATCCATTTGTGTTTTGCTTGGCCTTGTTGCCATGTATGGAATTGAGTTGGAGCAGCTTGATATCAAGACTACGTTCCTACATGTAGGGCTGTACATCGGGTTGGGTCCAAGGTTCCCGGATCGGGTTAGACCCGACCCGGTTACTAAATACCCCCCCTTGATCCGACCAAATACCCGGCTACTCGGGTTCCGGGTTACCGGGTCCCGGGTAGCCGAATTATCGGGTCCGGTTTAACCTGACTATCTGAACTAAATCTTTCAAATAAAAAACTATAATATAATTTAATATCATGAAATTAGATATTAAATTTATTAAATTAAAACTTAAGACCCTTAATCTTGTCCAAATAGCTAAGAGATAGAGACTTGATATTTTTTAGCTCTGGGCTTACTAATTTATAGAGGTTCTTCACCGATGTTTTACCTTATGGTCGATGTGGGAACGTGAGAACTAAAGCTCTCATCCTTCCAATTCCAAATCCACGGATTCCCCCACTGGCCACGAGCAGAGAAAAAACAGCGCCACTGCCCTCATCCTCTCATCTATTCACACCACTGCCCTCTGTTAGATGCTCAAGTAACTAATACTCATTCTAGTGGTGCAGCTGATACCAACGAAACCAGTAATATTGCAGAGGACAATGATCCTGGGACAGCTGTATAGATTCCAGGTCTTCCTCAAGATTGATTCAAATTAACTTACCAAAGGATGAAGAAGTTATGGAACTTGGGAAATAATCTGCAAGACACAGAAATATTATGGGCAATAACATAGATATGGCAATAATTATAAATAGCAATACAAAGATCTGTGATCTTGTTAGTTATTATGATTTCCAATTTCCAGCAAATCTATTGTACTTCCTATTCAATGACTGCCATGAGCAGGATACTAGACACGAATAAAGTGAATTACTTCCTTTCCCCTTATTTCCTTCCTCCTGCTCTTCCTTTGCTCCCTTCTTCCCCTTCGTCTGCTTCTTTTTCAGTGTTCTAAATGGCGGATCTTGGTGGCGTCTAGACGCTTGGCGGTGCCTCGACGTTATGCCTAACTCCTAATCGTTTTTTATTGACGTTTCTTGACGTCTTGGCGGATTGTAGCGGATTACGACGGCTTGACGTTCCTTGGCGGTGAAGAATGGGGGCCCAAATTAAAAAAATCGACCCAATCTTAAATAAAACAAACAAAACCTGAAAACTCAATTATCCAGAATTAAAAAACCCAATCCAAAATTAAAAATCCAACCCAACCCTAATAAACTCAATTACCAAAAAAAAAAAAAACTGAAAACACGGTGCTCACATAGGTACTCCTCCCTTAGGTACTCCTCTCTCATCTCGTCTCTCTCTATCTCACGTCTCTCCTCTCTAATCTCTATCATCTTGTCTCTCCTCTCTTCATCATCTCGTCTCTCTCTCAAACTGAATCAAACTGCTTCAGCTTGTAGTTTTTTTTTATACGACTGT
>JAOWBR010000003.1:211014-225747 GCA_028571145.1 Dionaea muscipula
TCACGAAAGTACTATTCACCGAAAAACTGAAAATCTCCAAAATGATATAAATGATATAAATAAGCATAAATCAACATCAAAAGGATATAAAAGTGCGGGATGTAACATTTTCCTTACAATTCTTTTCGTTTCCCACGAACCAAACAGGGTGTAAGCGTTATTAATTCCATTATACTTATATTTGGGGTACCACAAATATATCAATACGAAAGCCTTAGCTAATGGGTTGTGGATGAATCCAATAATCAACATCATCGTATAATCGTATTCCATACAAAAGAATTAGAATAAGTTTCTACTCTAAGTATTATATGATCCAGAAAAAGCTCATGACATGGATGTTTTGATGTTTAGAGGATAGAAGACAAGGGAAAGGATTATGGCCGTTACATCAGATCAGGGGACTTAGTGTGGTTTGTAAGAGAAACAGGTAACTGTAAGTTTTATCATCAGCCATAGTCATTCATAGCATTTATCTTCAAATTATGAACACCCAATTACTTACTGCTGCAATGCAGGTTCACCTGATAGTAGACGTGGAACCATTGTTTTCCTCCATGGAGCTCCAACACAATCATACAGCTATCGTGTTGTTATGTCGCAGGTTTTGCAGCTGCATAATAGTTCTTTTCATGATTCAGTGCAGATTTTTTTTTTGCTTCCTTGTTTAGATTTGTTGTTACCCATAACGAAGAAGAAAAAAGTGGATGCTTGCTTGAACCTAGGGATCAATATTGGGCCTCTCGTGTTACCACTTTGGAAAAAAAAAACTTCTTTGTAGACTCAATTGTGTAATAACTTGTTTTAGCTCCGAGGCCCGGGTTTTTGTCATCTTCACTAAGTCTTTATTCTACTCTTACCTCATCTTGGCATGTGGATTAGCCTATTCTTAGGTTTTGAACATGTTGGTGAAGGCGATAAGCTGTAATGTATACCTATTTTTTCTCTTATTTGCTTTTGGAATTTCTTCATGGTTGTTTTGTTTCTTCATGAACTGCAGCGCCGATAAGTCAATGAACTACAGAGCCAGTCAAGCAACATAAATTAGTAACAGCACTGCCACATGCACTAACAATAAGCTCTATTCTGGTCAGATGTCAGATGCTGGATTCCATTGCCTTGCACCTGACTGGATAGGATTTGGTTTCAGTGATAAACCACAACCAGGATATGGATTCAACTATACAGGTCAGATGCTCCTTTTGTTTTACCTATGTCATTAGTCATTACATGAATTTCATATCAAGTGAAAAAGATTTATATCTGTTGAGATTCTTACAACTTCCGATGCTTGCTAACAGAAAAGGAGTTCCATGATGCGCTTGATAAATTACTCGAAGTACTTGGAGTTCAGTCTCCTTTTCTTCTGGTGGTGCAGGTTTGACAGCAGAAGTCTCGAAACTCTTTTCATGATCAAACTGTGAATGAACCATCTTTGAAATATCTTGCCTACTGTTGAACATAAAGTGGGGATAACTGTAACTAGGCATAAATATGTACAAAAACATTCACACAACCACAAAATCATGCCTAATAATTCCTTTGCATTATCTTTGTAGGGTTTTCTAGTGGGTTCATATGGATTGACATGGGCATTGAAAAATCCAAGCAGGGTATCTAAGCTTGCGATTCTGAACACTCCACTGACAATTTCATCTCCGGTTCCTGGATTATTTCAACAACTAAGGTTGAAGACATAATTTGCAATATAGTTGGCTGCTCATTGTTGTCAAAACCATTAATTTTCATTTGATCTGCTGATAACTGATTTTCATTATGCAGCTTTCCTGTTCGTGTATTTTCATAAGTTGGATGACCTTCTATTATTCACCTTTTTGAAAACTATGCTGTGAGAAAATTATCGTGTTTGATACCTTAATTTTTTATTGTCATAATTTCTTCAGCAAAACTTTCCCATCAAACAATGGATGTTTCTCGACAAAGATACAAAATAATTAGTACACTTGGGACTAAAAAATTGATTAATTAATCGAGATTATAAATTTTTCGAGTGCGAATTTACCATATTTTTCTACAGTCATGACGAACAAAAAATATTATTTAATCGATGCTATTACTTTATCGAATATTAAGTTATCGAGTTCTACTGTATTCAACTGTCCTATTCTTGTAAAACTCAACACTGGAGAAAGGATGAATGCAGGAGGCTTGCACTACTTGTTCTGGTTATCTCATTTCCACTTCACTGGCTTCCACCTTAGTTACACATTTTTTTTTTTGACCTTTTTCTGTGAGAAGTGAGGACCAAAACATCTGCAAATTATATACTTTGGATGAGAAACTTAAAACCTGCACAAAGAAATTAAACAGTACTTCTAGGTGAATGCTTTAGAACTCAAAAGTTTCCTATTACCGAAATAGAAACCAAACAAGCCCCGGTAATTACACTATCATCTTGAACATCTTATTGAATTAGAATCCTTGATTTGGATGTATTGAATATTTCACTTGACACTGATCTTTCCATAACTTGACAGTTCTTGCACTCTCCATCTTGCAGAATTCCTCTTTTTGGTGAATTTACTTGTCAGAATGCCATCATGGCTGAGCGCTTCATTGAAGCAGGTAGCGCGTAGGTATCCAGATTGTTTCCTAATTGATGTCTTACTTTTCATGTTGTAGTCTGCTTGTGGATTGTGGACGAGAAATAAAAAAGTCAACCAAGGGGGACTGATAAGAGGCAAGAGTGATGGTACAACAAGAAATCATACACAACCTGTTGCTGATACACAGCCAAAAATGAGGAAATATAAAATAAGAAAGAAAAAAGAAAAAGAAAAAGAAAAAGAAAAAGAATATGAGCTTTCAGTAACTGCTTTAATATTGTTTTGGTTGAAGTCATGCAAGGGGAGTATTCAGCAATGCTTTATGGCTGTGAGTTTAAGTAGTGTGTCAATCAGTTGAAAGAGGCTGCTTTAGGTCTTCATTTCACCTTGTATCTTGGTCTTGCTTGGTTTTTTTTAGTATTTTCGAACAGCTATAGTTTTATTGGATCTTTTTGCAGAATCGAGAATAAGTCTATGATTTCTTTAGTATTCTTAGAACTACATGTGACAGTATCATGATTCATGATTTTTCAGACAATTCTGGTCACATTTTAGCAGTTAAATTGGTTCGTATTGACTGTCTCATTCGAAAATTTTTCATGCATTAGGCAATTCTCTCATATGTTTTGCTAATGCTGGAAAGAAAATAGAACAAAAAGGAAATAAAAGAAATGAGTGTGAAATGGTGGCATTGACAGATTTTATAATAGCATAATTGTTTCTTACCTGCCTTAAGTTTCAAAAGCAGCTGGTGATATCTGACTCTTTTTTTGGACCACTTGTACCCTTGCTTTTTAGGTATATAAGAACTTCATCTTTGATCACTACCTATGCTTGTATCCTCCCTGATGTAGAAACAATGATCAAAAGAAAAAGCCGAAGTTCCCTTGATTGGTAACAGGGACATGGACTGTAGCATAGGGTGAAATTATTAATAGAGGGAAGTGGAAGGTCATAGAAAAGTTTGAGGGTGAAATTATTAGTAGGATCATGCTATTTTTCTGGTTCAAGTGATGAAACAGCAAACGCCCGAGCCGAATGGAAGCAAGGAAACCCTGGACTAGAACCAAGCTATAGTGAGAATAAGGCTTAGATTGGTTTTCTTGATGAAGGATATTCTATCTTGATGCAAGACTAAGATCTTAAGATATCAATTCTTCTGGTCAACTTATTTGATGTTTTATACATCTGTTGGAGCTTATTCTTGTATCCTAATGTACTCTGTCTGTTCTTGGGGCAGTTATGTTCTGAAGCTTGAGAAGGCTGATGTGTACCGGTTACCATATCTGAAAAGCAGTGGACCTGGATTTGGTTTGTAATCTACTTTTGCACTTATTGACGTGCATTAAATTTCACCACTTTGTCTGTCACAATATGTCGAAGAAAAACCTGTTTGAAATTTGGTTATGTGCAGTTTGCATTTTGTATCCTCTGTGGATCTTCTCTTTTAAGTAGCTTGAAAGATTTAGGTGTTTCTTCTATATGACTAGATGGATTTTGTATCATTCAGAAAATTCTCTCGGAATTTCTCCTCATATACAACTATGCTATTCTTTCTAAATAATCTGTTTTCTAGCTGGACGTTGGGATTAAAGCAACTAGTTCTAGCACTTTGGTTTTTTAACTTCAACCCCACATTTCTGTCATCAAAAGAATACAATAAATACAGTTTACCCTTACGAGATTAAAATGGGAACTCGGAGAGGAGAAGAGGTACCTTTTTCTTTTGATGGTCAAACTTCTTACTAGTACCCTTAGATTTGTTTGTACAGTAGTTCAATTTTATAGCATGATAAATATCAACTTTGCATTTTGTTGTTTTCAGCACTGCTTGAAGCTGCAAGGAAAATTAATTTCAGGGATATATTAAGTCAAATATCAGCTGGTTTCAAATCAGAAAGGTATATACTATGAGTTCGATGTTATGACCTATAGGAAAAAGGATCATGAATCATTTTCTGTTCCAATCACTCTTTTGTTGACTGCTGGCACGGCCACTATTAAGTATATATCCATCAGTAATAGATATACATAAAAGTGACTCATGAGGCATAAATAAAACTAAATGAATCCTGCACAATTGAGGACTAGACATGGGCATGTACGAGGTTTTCGTATAGGTAGGTTTCTTATATGTTGCAAAAAGTAGATAGAGAATGATGAATCCAAGATGTGAAATAGATTCACAACCCAAAAGTGAGTGGCATGCTTTTCCTAAAAGTGCTATAATGCCCAGAAGGACTGAGAATGTAACAAGATCTCCAGTTGCCACTAAAACACAGGAGTACTACATAGAAATGCCTGCATTAATTTTTGCATATATTATCCTTTTCATTCTGAAAAACATGCTATTTATGATATTTTTTTTTCCTGGGTGCCTTCTTTGCAGCTGGGATAAGCCTGTATTAGTTGCATGGGGGATATCAGACAAGTATCTTCCAAACTCAGTGGCAGAAGAGTTCCAAAAGAGCAATCCAGCAGCTGTTAAGCTCAAACTAATAGAAGGGGCTGGGCATATGCCACAGGAAGACTGGTAACTCTTGCTGATATTGTATGCACTCATGGGTCAAACATCGTCTGTTTTTGGCTTAATCAAAATGTCTGTAAACAGGCCCGAGAAAGTTGTTGGTGCCTTGAGAGCATTTTTCTGATCATTCATGGATAGCTCCCAGCTGATATATATATGGACTGATGGGACCAGCTTTCCTTTTGGTAAGTAGAAAAGGTGGTAGAACTAGATATGGATTTGTTGAAGATGATTCTATGTGGTAAATGACATGTTAGACCCTTCTGATTTTGATGTATACAAATTGTTCTTTTACAATTGCATGATTCTCATCCCTTTTCTATATCACAAGTAAGCTGATTAATTTTCTATATAGCAATTTGGTATGGAAAATCCTTGGGGGACCGCGGTTTGTCCCGTAAAAAATCTCGCACCTCTCACACACCTCAACCCCCCCCCCCCCCTCTCTTGTATTGTCCTTCACACCTCCAGCGGGATATCCTGCAGTCCCCCTAGCATTGCTCATTTGGTATAAAGGTGCATTCATTTATATTGATCTTTATAGGGAACAATCAGAGGTTTCTATTTGGTTTGGACAGTTTTCTATTTTCTGTTTTGCAGAAAACAGAAAACATGTTTGGTTTGAATTTTTTATTTCCTGTTTTCTCAAAACAGAAAACAGTTTTCACTTCAAAATCTTCAAAATACAGAAAATAAAGAAAAGTTATTTTCTGTGTTTTCAACAGAAATTCTCAAAATACCCAAAATAAAGAAAACGCTCAAACCCTGATAAATTATAAATTATAAATCGTAAAATATAAATTATAAACTAAATAAATTTTCTGTTTTCTGTTTTCTATTTTTATTCAAAACTGAAAACTGAAAATTAAAAATAAAAAAATTTTCGAAAATAGACAAACTAAACAGCACCTAATAGTTTTCAAACGTATTCCACCCGGGAGTCTACAGACCAGTCTACAGACCTAAACCATTTGAAACGGTGCCCACCCCCTATCTAAATTAACCAACTAAACGAATTTTACAGTAAAAGAGAGAGGCGACAGTTTGAAATAACAGTGATTTATTTATGGGGTGTATCTTGCGGAACCCCACCTGATGATGAGAGTAAACCCCCCCTATGAACCAACAATGGCTAAAACCAATCCAGTATAAGTCAGCCATAAACAAATAACTAAATATGTACAGAGACACACTAATTGGTTCTTCAGGAAAAAGGGCTGAAAAGATGAAACGTCTTCGAGGATGAGCAGATGAAGCAGCTGGGGACGATCCACGCCAAATTCTATAGTTCCTTGATTTTGATCATCACACTTTGTTATTCTTCTCTCAGACGATGAAATCTGCAACAGAGAATCAGTCAGAAACTAGTTGCAAATTACCATTTCACTCACGGGACAATAGTGGGAGGAGAAGAATAAGAGTGAAGGGAGTCATATGTACGTGATAGGTGCCATCTCTCTTCCTTCATGGCTCAAAACACACCATCCAGCAACTGGGCGATGATAGAACAAGTACCAACTGAAAGGTAGGTAGCATACCCCACAAGGTCCACATAAGCAAACAACCAAGGGATGATAAAAAGCATTACCCAAATTCAACAATGATTTGAAAACATAAAAATGGCATTCTCTTGTCTCCGTACATCCTCACCCTCAGTGTTCTAAAAATCGACACCTAGGCGCCAGATGTCACGATTCATTGATCTGTGACAATGACGATCGAGACATCCACGATTGGTATGACGGAAAAGGTGGACGGTTGCAACATTAAAACGACGTTGTGGTATTGGATAGATGTTCCTGTAAGGAAGGAATATTCTATTTCGTCACCAACTGGTTGAGAGCTGCAAGTCGTTCCCCTGATGAATCCAAGGCAAGACGAAACCAGTCGGTGTACGTGTGGACAAGACTGATCTCAGATAATAAGAAAAGCTTGGAAATCGTATTATTTGATGGGGAAGCTTTTTACCCGAACGAGTGATCCTTCTCTAGAATAGAGAATGTGAAGCTGAGATCCTAGCATGGATCAGCCGCACGATCCGTTAAGAAAAACCAGACCGCGACACCGGGCAGCCCCCGAGCACCACAATTAAGGACTGGACATTATTCTAGGCGTAAAAATTTCCTTGGCGGGGCCTAGGGGTGCTAAGTGGCCAAGCAGGATACCCCTGCTGCAACTCCAACTCCTCCAGCTAGTTTATATGAAACCCTGAACAGCTTCAGTTGCAAATTAGAAGAGAAGGTTCATAACAAGAAGCCCAACCCAATACTGTAGAAACTCGGCCCAATATATTTAGCTCAAATCTAATCTTATGAGGTGATAGAATTTTGAAACTTAAGTTGCTAGATCTCACACTTAGAGACTCAGTAGTGGATGTGTTGCAGAAAGGTGATAGAATTTTGAAACTTAAGTTGGTTTTGGGAAGAGATACTGTGAATGTATTAAATGTGTATGCGCCCCAAGTCGATCTCCCCGAGACTGTGAAGAGTCAGTTTTGGTGGGATACAGATGAGGTGGTCTGGGGGATTGGATTACAGTAGAAAATTTTTATTGGTGGTAACATGAATGGACATACTGGAAGGGATGGTGGGGGTTTCGTTAGGACTCATAAGGGCTATGGGTTCGGAAGTAGGAATGAGGCAGGCGAGACGATCTTAGAGTTTGCATTGAGCTTTGACTTCGTATTACTGAATACGTGTTTTAGGAAGAGAGAAGAGCATATAATCACTTTTAAAAGTGGTAGCAATGTTAGCCGGATCGATTACTTCCTAACCAGGGATATGGATCGAATGGGGTGTAAGGATTGTAAACTTATCCCGAGTGAGTGTATAGCCACACAACACCTACTTCTGGCGTTGGATGTCAGCTTCGACAGTTGGAAGAAACAGAAAAGTGTGTGTAAGGATAAGATGATTCGATGGTGGCAGCTAAAAGGGGACAAAGCTTTGGATTTTTGGAAGAAGATGCTAGAGGCAAATGTATGGCGCTTGGATGATAAGAAGCTAGTTTAGCTTGGGACCGTATGGCTGTCCATATAGACAAGGTCGCTAAGGAAATATTAGGTGAATCTTGCGGGAGAAGAGTCGACCTGAAGGAAGGGTGATGGTGGGGACAAGAGGTGCAAGAGGCTGTTAACTTAAAGAAAGAGAGGTTCAAGACATGGCTTGTTAATAGGACAATCGCAGACTGTAAGGAATACGAGGTGGCAAAGAGGAAGGCGCGTGTTGCGGTGACTGTGGCAAAGTTTGAGGCATGCGAAGGACTTTATTCCAGGTTAGGCACGCAAGAGGAGGAGCGGGACGTGTACCGACTAGCGAAATTGAGGGATAGACAAAGTCGCGATGTGAACAACGTTAGATGCATAAGAGGAGAAGACGACTCGATCTTGATCGATAAAGGGGCTATCCAATCGCGATGGGGCGATTATTTCGAGAAGCTTCTCAATAAAGGGGAAACGGAGGTGAGAGAGTTGCGCATTAATGATACTGAGAGAGCCAACACCCTGAAGTATGTTAGGCGTATTCAGGTGTTTGAGGTGCAGAATGTGTTAAAAAGTATGGGGTGTAAGAAAGCAATCGATCCAGATGGTGTGCCTATTGAAGTGTGGAAGATTTTAGGACAGATCGGAGTGCTTTGGTTATGTGGATTGTTTAACATGATATTGAAAGGGAAGATGCCGGATGTTTGGAGGAGAAGCACGAATGTACCTCTATATAAAAATATGGGAGATGTGCAAGATTGTACAAACTATCGAGGAATTAAGCTTATGAGTCAAACTATGAAGTTATGGGAAAAAGTGATCGAGTGGCGGTTGCGCTAGGAAACTAAAGTGACCGATAATCAATTTAGGTTTATGCTAGGACGCTCTACTATGGAAGTCATTCATATTAAGCGTGGGATGACGACGAAGTTTAGAGAGAAGATGACAGATCTTCATTTAGTCCTTCATTGATCTTGAGAAGGCTTATGATAGGTTGCTGCGAGAGGTGGTGTGGTGGGTGTTACAGAAGAAGGGAGTGAGTAAAAAATATATTGATGCCATTAAAGATATATACGCGGAGGCGACGACATGTGTTAGGACAGTTCTAGGGCTCTCTCGCGACTTTCCTGTTACTGTTGGTGTGCATGAGGGGTCAGCATTGAGTCCTTACTTGTTTGTAGCGGTGTTAGACGAGCTTACGAGGGATGTGGGCAAGAATGCTCCCTGGTGCATGTTTTTTGCAGATGATAATGTTTTGATGGATAAGATTAGAGCAGATGTAGAGAATAAGCTAAGAAGGTGGACGATGTCTCTTGAGACTAGAGAGTTACAGATTAGTAGGAGTAAGACGGAATATATATGGTGCACATTTAAGAGAGAGGAGGGGGATGCTCCCTCAGTTATGGTGGATGGATGGAGTGTCCATAGGACTACCAAGTTTAAGTACTTAGACGCGATTTTACAAGATGATGGTGAGATCGACGGGGACGTAACACATAGGATAAACAGAGGCTGACAAAGATGGAGAGCAGCCTCAGACGTCCTGTGTGATAGGCGAGTACCTTTGAAGTTGAAGTGTGAATTTTACTGAAGGACGATTCGACCAACTCTATTGTACGGGACAGAATGTTGGCCGATCAATAAGAGTCATACACAGAGGATGATGGTAACAGAGATGCGTATGTTAAGATGGATGTGTGATGTTACCCGCAAAGAGAGATTAAGGAATGCGGAAATACGTCGGCAAGTTTGGGTGTCATCAGTGATTGATAAGATGAGGGAGGGACGCCTACGTTAGACAGGACACATATGGAGGAGACCGATAGATGCACCTATTAGACGAGTGAAATGTTTGTTGTTGGAAGGTACGAGAAACCGAGGGCGTCCAAAGATAACTTGGGATAAAGTGATCCGTTCGGACCTAACCATATTGCAACTCACCATCGAAGATGCTATGCATCGGACAGGGTGGAGGAAAGAAATTGCTGCGATTGATCACACTTAGTGGATCATAGAAGTGTTAGTAATGTTTGTACATCGCGTCTCAATGAACTTTAGTGGTGTCATACTGTATCATTCACTATTTTTCACTATTTTTTTTCATTTTACGTGAGTTGTCTTTTATTTATATGACTTTTACTACTATGTGTTTCATGATATTGTTGTATGTTCTTTTTCTTTTGCCCTACTCTAATGATAGGTTAGGACAGTACATATTAAGTAGTCGAAAACTGGCCGCACTATTTTTGTCAAATTTCATGTGTGCGTGTTCCACGAACACGTGTGGCCGACCCCACTTTGTGAGAAAAGGTCATGATGATGATGATGAAATCTAATTTTATGATTGGATTAAGATAATACGTGTTAGATAGCCGACAACCAACGCAATATAATTGTTGGATTTTGTGACATGTAGCCTACGTGTTATCACATGAAAATGTCCCAGATTAACACTAGAGCTAAGTCCAAGAACCGAATCCAGTCGGTCGGGTCATAGGAAAGAACGGTCCTCACGAGCTAAGTCTAGGCTAACTCGGCTTGGATGAAGAAGGACCCAAATTGGTGCCCTGAAAGGATGTAGCAAACGCGTAAGAAGGTATCCCGACGTGTGAGCTCGGGATTACCACTTCGATGCTTAAGTAAGCAAATACCAAGATGAGAATCAAGCAAAGTTGTGAAAGTAAGAAATAAATGACAATGAATGGATACCTAGTTGGTGATTGAGGAGGGGATATTTATAAGCTTTTAGGAGTAAGACTTATTGAAAGACCATTTCGCTCTCGGTCGATCAGATCGTCCGAGTAGATCTGTCGGGCAGACCTCCTCCTAGGTAGAGTCGAACCTGTCTGATTCTAGTCCGAGCAGTCGGAGCAGGTATGTTTCGATGGATTCAGTTGTCTCCTTTATCTTTTTGCCCACGTGTATAGGAGAATTCTCAGTCTCCCAACTCCGTAGTTCGAACGTAGTTCGGGTTCGAACTGAGGAATTTTATCGAGTGTCGTTGCGCTGAGTGAACAAAAGTTTATGTGAATGACATAATGTAAGGATACGTACCCTAATTGATGGCTGTTGACGGGCAAATGTTCCGGGTAGAAGTAGAACATGTGATTGTCCTTTTGTTCACATGTATAGGAGAAATTTCCCCGCATATCACTACGGATTCATTTGGCTGACCTCACCCAGTGAAAAATAACTGTGTTGTTGTAAGCCCCCTACACACTAGGTCCCCCCTCGACAGCCTGACTAACATCTAGTGCTTTTTAGAACACTGTTCACCCTACATCTCTTATGCATACAATGATATACATCTACAAGCTTCACCAGCCAATTTTTTTAAACTTCAGAAAATGAACGAAGAATCAGGACCCCGGGAGAAGTATCCTATCAGCCACTCTTCTAAAAGTTGAAGGAGATACAGTAAGAGCAGTTGAACTAAAGGTCATCCATACTAGAGGCTAAAGCAGTTTATATATACCTTCTTTACACTGCCAGCAGCATACTGTACAGGCTTCACATCTTTGTTGACATAAAAAATTTACTTGTCCTCTCAGCTGGCTTCAGAATCCGGAAAGAGCATTCAAGGTTATCATCAACACTCATCATTGCTCCAGCATTATCAAATTCACCGCAGTAATTGGGTGCTGAGAATACAGTAACCAGGCCTCTGCCAGCAAAAAATTGATAACCCTCCTCCACCACCTGTAACAATTCGAGCTCATAAGAAACAAGATGAAATACTTTTGCATTGAACTAAAATCAATAAAATGTGTGACCTGATGAGCACGACAAACGAGGTCCAAGTCATGCTTTTCCAAAAATTCGGACACCTTATCAGCACCAAATATGAATGAAACCCCCCTGTCATTCGTATCCCATCCCTTCATATCAGAACCAGGATCAGCCCAAAGCAAATCACAGAGCAAACCTGTCTCAGGTATGGCAGTAGGACGAGGCAACTTTCTTATCTGGTCCAAGTTTTCCAAATCAGGGGAAAGGCCACCATGCATGCACAATATCTTGTCATCTACTAGAGCCGCAACAGGAAGCCAATTGAAACAATCAATAAAGGTCTTCCAAAGTCTGACGTTAAACCGACGTTTGCATTCATCATAAAAGCCATATATCCGATTGATTGAAGCACACTCATGATTTCCTCTTAGAAGGAAAAAATTCCCCGGATATTTGATTTTATAGGCAAGCAAAAGACATATTGTCTCCAAACTTTGTTTGCCACGATCCACATAGTCCCCCAAAAATAAATAATTTGATTGCGGAGGGAATCCACCGATTTCAAACAGCCTTAATAAATCACTGTACTGTCCATGAATGTCACCTGAAATAGCAATAGAAAATATATCATCTGAAAAAATATGTCAAGCTGACCCAAAGCACTTAAACAGAAAATCCTGAACCACAGCAGAGATATATTTATGCTCATACTGAGGCGGCTGTACATATCCTATAAACCAAAGGGGACAGTAAAAAATTTCCAAGGTTTTTTTACCTTTAGCTAGTGCAAAGCGTCCCCTCCCCCCGCCCCCTACAAAGTACGATTGTAGTGATCCACACAATTACAAGTAGGAGCTTGGTTAATGTGTTTGAACTTCAGTAAGATTATACATGTTAGATTTCCCTAAGTACTACGACATATCATGGAGTTAGCAGGTTAGTGAGAAGGTGCAAGTTGTGTTAAATAATTCAAAATGTGTGGCTTAATTTCTAGCTGGAATCAGAGTAAATCTAGTAGGAAGTGGTGGGACCAACAACTCAACATTTTATTTCATTTCCTTGGCTGCCACATCAAGTTTTGTTGCAACTGGGCATCCTTTTCATTTTTAGACCTCTATCACACGCACAGGATATCACCAAGAGCTCCTAAACATCCTAGAATACTACTCTCCCACAACAAGAAAGAGAAGCTGAGGAAAGGAGGAGAGAAATCAAGGGGCTTGGGGTGATTGGTCTTATTTGCAGCTTGTAGAGCTGTAAGCCATTGCTCTAACCTCTTTCCTCTCTTCTTTCTCTGCCAATAGACCTGACTTGGAAGCACTTCTGTTGCTGTGTCTGAAACCATGGTGTTCAATTCTCATTGAGAAAAGGAGAAATGTTATACATGTCCTCTTCTATCTTCTTTCCCTACATGTTTGTTATATTGATGGTCCTGCTCATCAATTATTCAGTTTTCTTCCATTTTCTTGCTGTCCCTAGCTGTTCTTGGTATATCTTTCAGTTCCATGATGTTCTTGGAGCACTCTGGCTGAGATGGGGTAGCACCTCTTCGGTGGGTGGGAATGTCCCGTTTAGGTCATTGTGTGGAGAGCAGGGAGTAACTGCGCCCCTTCAGCGAGTGATAAGTCCACTCTGGGCAGCATGAGGTGTGATCATCCTCTTGCGTGCTTGGACATTGTCATCACTCAAGTGTTGAACCACTGGGATTGGAACAGGGAACTCTTTTATACCACAGTTCATAAGTTATAATTATACTCTTGTAAGAGTTCTTTCTTTGCAAACAAAAGGATGAAGTTCTTTCTCCGCAAACAAAAGGATGAAGTGGCCGAAGCCAATGAGCAGTTAGTGCCCGCTTCGTTATTATTTCTTTACAAATTCAACAACAACAATACGGCCAATTCCCACTTGGTAGGATCGGCCACACATATCCGTATTCAATCCTATGAAAATTAATTGGTGTTTGTTCCTTTGCCACTTATTGATACTTACAGGAACGTTTAAAGATAGCCGTGCCAGATCCTGGGGTTTAATCGTTATGGACCAGATGAAGATTACGATCACGTACCTTGACGAACGAACGATTAAAGATGTTGATTTCAAACCTCATCCCCACAAAACCCATCTTCTTTAGAGCGAGGAAAACACCAATCCAACTTGGGTGTAAAGAAAATAAACAAGATGAGGAAACTGCAGACAAACTGGAATCCGTACCGGAAAATCCACCACCTCTCCACTACCCACCAATTCACACTTGCCCGAACATTAAAATTTCTGAAAATCCCCAAACAAATTTCAAAATCTGGAACAAAATCCCCAATTCAGCCCTAACTTAACCCTGTGAAATCCATCACAAAAAATCCACTTTCCCATCCTTCAAGATTCAATTTTTCTTTATCAAAGATAAGTATTTCCATTTACCAGTACCGAATTAATGATCATTCCACATAACCCACAGAAAGGCTTATCGATCAAAGATAGTAGCGTTATGCGAGGAGAGCAAGAGAAGTGGGGGATGATGGACGAAGGTTACCGCAAATCTTAATTGGAGCTTCGAGTTCAAGAAGATTGGGCTGTCGCATGAAGATCTCACGAGACGCAACACATAGCTGCCGGATCTCGGGCTCGGATAGCTGGACCTGCTTTCCGGGTCGAGATGATCGGACTTCCAACAGCCGCCTGATTATGTCGTCCAACACCGCAGGGTCCAACCCTTCTTGGCCCTGCCCTTGCGCCGCCATTTCCTTGATGCGTTTGTTTCCACGAAATTCTTCCTCCGTTTCTGCTCGTTTACTTGTCCGTCGTTTTGTAGTAGCCTTTCCAATTTGGATGGAATCGATGGGTATCAAAATCAAAACATAAGCCCTAAACGCAGCACCTCATTTACTAAACACAGCACCCTAATTTTTTAAATTACCGTTTTTGCCCCTGGA
>JAOWBR010000004.1:29821-47685 GCA_028571145.1 Dionaea muscipula
TGGAAATTTACAAATTTCCATTAAAATTGGAAATGTACAAATTTCTTTTCGCAACTTATACGTTCCAACTGTTGGTACTGGCTTTGTTTTATCACTGGAATCTTTTTTTCTTAACTGCATCAGGATCCGTCTTTTAAATTACTACCCCCAGAATCCTTACTTGGCTATCCTTTGCATTTCCAACATAAAAGTTCAACCTTATTTTGTTTTGGTTTCCTTTTTTAAAGTGTGAAAAATCTGAAATCATTCCTCCTCATACAACAGATTCATATTTCCCTTTGCTTTTGGTTTCATCTTAGAGACTTTTGGTGATGTATACTATTTAATTGTTTAAAGAACAATCTTTTTCCTCTTCAAGTGTTATTTTTTTTTTCTCCATTACTCTTTATGAAAATGGAATAGCAAGGGTGAGACTGTCAACAATGCCTGGAGTAGGTCTTGTTTTTCTGTCAATATGCAATAGTGACTTGGCATTGTCTTACTGATTTGACAGAACCAGTCTCCCATAAGTTGGATCTAGTTGTACAAGATTGATCCTCTTTTTTCTTGTGGTTAACTGCCATCCAGTTATGGACCGGAGACACGGAGTTCTTGATATGGATCTTGTAACCAAATCTTCTACAGCCACAGAAAGGAGACACGAAAGCATCACACGAAAGGAGCTTTCGTGTCTCCTTTTTGTGGCTGTAGAAGATTTGATCTTGTAACTCCCTCTTCTTACCAGTAATTCCCTTTCTGCACCATTGAAGTCTGATTTCCAATCTTGTTTACTTCCTAGTGGGATTAACTAAATTTATGTTTTCTTGCTATTGGGTAGACTGAACTTAGAAAGTTTCTTATTTTTCAAGTACAATCAAACCTCTATAAATTAATAGGCTTTGTACCATATAAAATTATTTATCGAGATAATCTTTATTTTTCTCAAAGCATATAACATTGAGATTATATTCTGTTTGTCAGATTACACAATATCATAGTTCTTTGTATTTTTTTAAATGAAATATATTAATAACTGCTCTTATTGAATAGAAGGCATGAACCTATACTGATTATTAAAACTAAATTCACATTTTATGTATTACCCAATAGTCCTATGTCCAATAGAAGTCATAGATGATATAACAAGAAACTATCCTGTTAGCTAATCTTTTTTTTGCAATGCTATATCACAACTCAAAATTTTATTAATGACTAGAAAAAGTTCGAGATGGTGTCTAAGTAGATAAAATTTTGATGAAAAACAATTAGCATTGGAGTCATATTTTGTAGAAGTTTCCTAATTACGTCATGTGTTGTCTATATATATATATGTGTGTGTGTGTGTGTGTGTGTGTGTGTGTGTGTGTGTGTCCGTTTGTGTACGCGTGTGTGTATTCGTATACATGATTGTAATTTTGATGTATGTATAAGGAGATTATTAGGTTATGTATCAAGTCAGACCTATATGGTTTTTTTGAATTCTATTTTCTTTTAACTTTAGCTTATTTTTAATTTATCCCCTTTGGTCCCAAGCAATAAAATTATTATTTAAGCAAAGTTATTAAGTTATCGAGTATTAATTTATTAAGGTTATACCATATCTAGTCCATTATTTGGCCCTATGGAATGGTTTATTTTGAGCTCCAGATTCTCAACTGAAAATTGAGTTTATTTGATTGGGCATCGATTCTGCATCACAGAACTCTTGTTGCATTGTCTTAAATGCAGATAAAGGTTCTTCTGACAGCTATTAAAGATTTTAATCCTGTTCGTGCTGATGCTGCCTATACTATGGGGATTGTGGATTTGCTACTTGAATGTGTTGAGCTTTCTTATAGACCTGGTACACGACTTTCAGTTCTTTGAACCCTATTTCAGAGTACTTGTCTTATGAAGATGCCTGGTGCTTGATGTTGGTGCTGGAATATGTAGTTCCTGCTTCAGTGTCGTTTCTACTGTAACATATCAAACTGCCAAAAAAATGGTGTGATGGTATGATGCTTTCTCTTATTGCTCTTTTGTCTTGTTTTGAATTTGTAGAGGCTGGTGGTGTGAGGCTCAGGGAGGACATTCATAATGCTCATGGTTACCAGTACCTTGTTCATTTTGCATTAACTCTATCTGGTATGCCAAAAGGAGAAAACCCTCAGCCTTTTGTTTCCGATTCCTTTTCTACCAAGAGTTCTGCTTCAGATGGATCTCAAGATTTTTCTGGTTTGGGAAGGCATGAATTTGTGGAAGATGGGGTTAACATGACATCGAAACTTTCACCTGTTCTTTCTAGGTTGTTGGATGCTCTTGTTAATCTAGCACAAACAGGTCCTATAGAGGCTACTGGAATGTCTGTGTCAAAAGCTTCTCAATCATCTCATGCCAAAGGTGGTGGCCACAGCAGAAGTCATTTACCCTCTTTTGATTTAAGTGGTGATGAAGTTTTGGACAAAAGTAATGCCAAAATAAAGGACCTTGAAGCTGTACAAATGTTGCAGGACATTTTTCTTAAAGCAAACAGCACTGAGTTGCAGGCAGAGGTTTTGAATAGGATGTTCAAAATATTCTCAAGTCATATTGAAAACTATAAGTTGTGTCAGCAGTTGAGAACAGTGCCACTATTTATCCTGAATATGGCCGGTTTTCCTCCTCCTTTGCAAGATATTATTTTGAAAATTCTTGAATATGCCGTGACTGTTGTGAATTGTATTCCAGAGCAAGAGTTGCTCTCACTTTGCTGTCTACTGCAGCAACAAATTACATCAGAATTGAAGCACACTATCCTTTCCTTCTTTGTAAAACTGTTATCTTTTGACCAACAGTACAAGAAGGTACTTAGAGAAGTTGGTGTGCTTGAGGTCCTTTTGGATGATTTGAAGCATCACAAATCCTTTTCTGGTCCAGACTTGCAAACCACAAGCCATTTGGAAAGCCATTTCAAGAAACAATTGGACACTAAGGATACTATTATCTCCTCACCCAAGCTAATGGATTCAGGTTCTGGCAAATGTCCTCTTTTTGAGAATGAAGGTACCATTGGTATCGCATGGGATTGCATGGTCTCTTTGTTGAAGAAAGCAGAGGCCAACCAATCATCTTTCCGAGCAGCGAATGGTGTGATGGTTGTTCTCCCATTTTTGGTTCTCGATATTCACCGTCAAGGGGTCCTTCGAGCATTGTCATGCTTGATGGTTGAGGACATGACACAAGTAAGTCAGCTTCCAAGGAATCATGTTATGATTTTAATTCTTCATATTCTTTATTCTGTCTTTTTTTATTTAAATAAATCTTTTTGCATGGCTGACATTATTATACCAGCTCCCAAGGAATCATGTTATGATTTTAGTTCTTCATATTCTTTATTCTGTCTTTTTTTATTTTATTTAAAGAAATCTTTTTGCATGGCTTACATTATTATCCTAGCTCCCCACTCCCTGAACGCCATCTCCCTTTTCACTCCTCTCCTTTCTTGCGATTCGGTGGCCTGTAAATAAATGGGTATCCAATTGACCAATCCATACAAGCATTCGGACTAGGACAAAGTGGGCCTAAAGTGCTAGAGGACTGTTTGTTTTGTCCGTTTTTTGTTTTGAGTTTTGAGTTTTTAATTTTCAGTAAAAACAGAAAACAGAAAACGTGTTTGGTTTATAATTTATAATTTGTCAAGCCTTGAGCGTTTTCCATATTTTAGGTGTTTTTAGAATTTCTGTCGAAAATACAAAAAACTATTTTTTTGTCTTTTTCTGCATTTTGAAGATTTTGAACTAAAACCCGTTTTCTGTTTTTAGAAAATAGAAAACTGAAAATTCATACCAAACGCCTTTTTTGTTTTCTATAAAACAGAAAACAAGCTAAAGCAAACACATAAATTTCCTAGTGATAGACATGGACTTTTAGCATTTACAAAGAGGCAACCTCTTCTTTGTTTTGCTGCAAAATGTTGCACTCAACTTTCTTGATGCCTTTGACTTGATTCATCTAAGGCAATATGGGACTCTAGGGGTGCTTCATATAAAATGTAGTGATGACTCCTGCCGCCTCACCTATCATGCCTACCCATACATAGGACTTACTTTGGAACTCTAAGTCGGATGAATAGTCTTTTAAGTTGTAAAACCATCTTCTGCCCCCATACCTTAAGCTTGAGCTAATGGGTCCATCAACTGATATTGAAGCAGTTTGACCAAGTCATCCATGCTTCAAACCCAACGGACATTCATCATGTGAGGGGGGTGTGCTAAATTGTAAACCAATTTTTTATTCTTGTGTTTACTATCATAAGCTTGAGCTTTAGAGTTGGTCCCATCGATAGGAACCTAAACCGCAGTAACTAGTTTTGGTTTTACCACTAAAACTTAACTGCTTAAGTAGGCCAAAATTGCTTATCCTGAATGGGTTAAGGATGAGTTACATTTATAAGTATACGTCTCATCCTCAAATATCCGACATGGGACATCATAAGATTCTCCCTTGGACTTGACCTGCATGACGAGAAAGTCAATAAATTTTCATGTTTTGCTGGTCGGAACCATTTTTACTTAGCAGGTGAGTTTTGTGATTTTTACAGGTTCATCCCGAAGAACTGGGGGCACTGCTTGAAGTTCTGAAAAGCGGTATAGTTACTAGTGTTTCAGGACCTCAGTATAGGGTCAACAATGATGCCAAATGTGACATTTTTGGAGCGTTGTGGCGTATTTTAGGAGCTAATAAAGCAGCTCAGAGGGTATTTGGTGAAGCAACTGGGTTCTCACTTCTGCTGACTACACTAAATAGTTTCCAGGGGGATGGTGATGAGATGGATCAGTCAGTGGCCAACATTAAGCTGTTCACATATTTATTGCGTGTTGTCACAGCTGGTGTTTGTGATAATGGGATCAACAGGGTGAAATTGCATACAATTATGTTCTCACATACTTTTTGTGATCTATTATGTGAGTCCGGATTGCTATGTGTGGATTATGAAAAGCAAGTTATACATTTGTTATTGGAGCTTGGTCTTGAAATAGTGCTCCCTCCTTTCTTGGCTTCAGAATACCCGACATCGTGCAATACCACAGTGTCTCCTAATTTTGTTCTCACAACTCCTACGGGTTTGGTGAATCCTCAAAATGAAAGGATTTATAATGCGGCAGCTATCAGAGTGATTATCCGTGCCCTGTTGTTCTTTACTCCTATAGTACAGTTAGAAGTATTAGACCTTATTGAGAAGCTGGCTCGTGCTGGACCTTTTAACCAGGAAAACCTCACTGCTGTTGGTAGTTATCAGAACATTTTTTAATTGTGTCTTCTCAATCTTGTTATCTGTTACTTACTATCTGGTTGTTTTTTCAGGCTGTGTAGAGCTCTTACTGGAGATGATCCACCCATTTCTTTTAAGCTCCTCGCCACTACTTACGCATGCATTGCGAATTGTCGAAGCTCTTGGTTCATACAGGTAGGATCAATGCTACTTGTTCTTTTGATTAATAGTTTTTTCTAAAGAGTGCCCTTGAGGCGCTTGTTAAAGTCCAACATTAATATATCTAGTTGTGTTGGAAATTGTGTTTTGCACAATAAAACATGAGGAACTTCCATACGTGTTGACGGTCAGTGCACTAAAATTGTCGGATCTTTGTGTATGTATTCTACGGATACGTACACCCCACCCAGTGGAAAATGATCGTGTTGTTGTTGTTGTTGTTGAACTTCCATAGTTAGGTTGTTAACGAGTGGCCTGAGAGAACTTGTTAGGAAAACCTGTGATGAATTTTAGTGTTGAGTCTGTTGACTTGCTTTGGTGAGCCTCTGAACTGCTTGATTTTCATGATTTAGGTTGTCGACATCAGAACTGAGAATGCTTTTTCGATATATTTTGCAAATGAGGCTCATGAGTTCAGGTCGTAATCTTGTTGACATGATGGAAAAATTAGTGCTCATGGAGGATATGGCTTCTGATAGTGTTTCCTTGGCACCATTTGTGGAGATGGATATGAGCAAAGTGGGGCATGCTTGTATCCAGGTATCACTTGGAGAGAGATCTTGGCCACCAGTTGCTGGTTATTCTTTTGTTTGCTGGTTTCAGTACCGAAATTTTTTAAAATCACAAGGGAAGGACTGTGATCTTTCTAAGGCTTTTCCTAAGAAACAGAGCATCCAGCAGCAGCAGCAGTTCTTAAGACTATTTTCAGTTGGGGCTGTGGATGGTGGGAACACATCCTATGCAGAACTTTATCTTCAGGAGGATGGTTTTCTCACTCTTGCCACCAGCAATTCTTCTTCACTGTCTTTTTCCAGCCTAGAGTTGGAAGAAGGCCAATGGCACCATCTTGCAATAGTCCATAGCAAACCAAATGCCTTGGCTGGATTGTTCCAAGCTAGTGTTGCACATGTATACATAAATGGAAAGCTGAGACACACGGGAAAATTGGGATATTCTCCTTCTCCCATTGGAAAACCATTGCAGATAACAATTGGCACACCAGCAACTCATGCAAGAGTCGATGAGTTGCAGTGGAAGCTCCGAAGTTGCTACCTGTTTGAAGAAGTGCTCACCTCTGGTTGTTTATGCTTTATGTACATCCTTGGTAGAGGATATAGAGGCCTTTTTCAAGATACAGATCTTTTGCAGTTCGTACCTAATCAGGCTTGTGGCGGGGATAGCATGGCGATCCTAGATTCGTTGGAGGCAGATATTAGTTCTGCTTCTGGTGCACAAAAGCCTGATAACACTGTCAAGCCAGGGAACACTAAGGCAGATGGCAGCGGCATTGTCTGGGAGTTAGAGAGATTGGGGAACCTTTCCTCGCAGCTATCTGGAAAGAAACTTATTTTTGCATTTGATGGAACTTGTGTGGAAGCTGTTCGAGCATCTGGAACTTTTTCATTGCTCAATCTTGTAGATCCTGTATCCGCTGCTGCTTCGCCAATCGGAGGTGTGCAAATAAACTTTTATCCTGATTGCTTCTGTCCTATGAGCCCTCTGATACTAGATTCTCAGGAAATATAAATATACTAATGCTTCTGTGTTGTTTGTCTGCTATGTCAGGTATCCCACGCTTTGGTCGCCTCCATGGTGATATCTATGTATGTAGGCAATGTGTAATTGGCGACACTATCCATCCAATAGGTGGGATGATAGTTGTCCTTGCTCTGGTGGAGGCTGCTGAAACCAAGGAGATGTTGCATATGGCCTTGGCATTACTTGCATGCTCACTGCATCAGAATCCTCAAAATGTAGCAGAAATGCAAGCATGTCGAGGGTATCATTTACTCTCTCTCTTTCTGTATCGTAGGATGTCATTGTTTGATATGCATTGCCTTGAGATTTTCTTCAAGATCGCTGCATGTGAGGCTTCGTTTTCAGAACCAAAGAGGTTAGAAAATTATCAAACAAGTTTTTCACCTGTAACAAGTATGCCAGAGACCAGTTTTGAGGACATCAGCTTGTCAAAGTTCCGTGATGAGCTGTCATCTGTTGGATCTCATGGTGATATGGATGATTTTTCAGCCAACAAAGATACATATAGTCATTTTTCGGAGCTTGAAAATGCTGATATCCCTGCAGAAACATCAAATTGCATTGTCCTGTCAAATGCAGATATGGTGGAGCATGTGTTGCTTGACTGGACGCTCTGGGTAACTGCTCCTGTTTCCATCCAGATTGCATTACTTGGATTTCTGGAGCACTTGGTGTCAATCCACTGGTACCGATATCATAACTTGACAGTTTTGCGCCGCATAAATCTTGTCCAGCATTTACTGGTGACTCTTCAGAGGGGGGATGTTGAGGTCGCTGTATTAGAGAAATTGGTAGTCTTGCTCGGAGTCATTTTGGAAGATGGATTTCTAGCTTCTGAACTCGAAAATGTGGTGAGGTTTGTCATTATGACATTTGACCCACCTGAACTCACATCACGCTATCAGATTGCTAGAGAGTCGATGGGTAAGCATGTTATTGTGAGGAACATGTTGCTGGAAATGCTTATAGATCTACAAATGACCATAGGATCCTCTGAACTGCTTGAGCAATGGCATAAAATTGTCTCAATGAAATTGATAACTTGTTTTCTTGATGAGGCTGTTCATCCGACTAGTATGAGATGGATTATGACTCTGCTAGGTGTATGCCTTACATCCTCTTCAACATTTCAACTTAAATTTCGAACAGGGGCCGGTTATCAGGTTTTGATCCATGTGCTTCCAAGTTTCTATGATTCCCCAGATATATACTATATCCTGTTCTGCCTGATATTTGGCAAACCTGTTTATCCAAGATTACCAGAAGTCCGCATGCTAGATTTTCATGCCCTGATGCCTAGTGATGGAAATTATGGCGAGCTGAAGTTTATTGAACTAATAGACTCTGTAATTGCTATGACAAAATCAACTTTTGATCGGCTGACTGCACGTTCAATGCGTGCACACAAAAGTGGACATCTTTCACAGGTTGGTGCCGGAATTGTTGCTGATCTAGTGGATGAAAATACAGATATGATTGGAGAACTCCAGGGAGAAGCTTTAATGCACAAGACGTATGCTGCACGTCTGATGGGTGGTGAGGCCTCTGCTCCTGCTGCTGCAACTTCAGTATTGAGGTTTATGGTTGATTTGGCAAAAATGTGTCCTCCTTTTTCTAGTCTTTGTAGAAGAGCTGAATTCCTCGAAAGCTGTATTGACCTCTATTTCTGTTGTGTGAGGTCAGTTCCTAACTTCTGTCGTGCTTGGTGCTGGTATTTGCCTATTTGTATAACTGTATTTGCACTTTGCTTGTTACAAAAGCATGCTCTTTGTTTGTTTGATTGTTGACTTGACTGTTTGCTGTCATGCCATTAATTGTGATTTTTGTGTTGTGCCTTCTAGGGCCTCTTATGCTGTGAAACTGGCCAAGACACTTTCTGTGAGGACAGAGGAGAAGAATCTAAATGACTTTGAAGACGCCACTAGCTCTCAAAATACGTTCTCCAGCTTGCCTCAGGAACAAGAACAGTCTGTGAAAACCTCCATAAGTATTGGAAGCTTCCCTCAAGGCGAGACTAGTACTAGCTCAGAAGATGTGGTTATGCCTTTAAATGAGATGGACATTGAAAAGGGAGATCGGAAAGCCTCCAACAAGGAGGAATCAAACAATATAGTGCAGGAAAATGTCCTTGCAGTTAGGAGTTCAGATGACGAAGCTGCTGAACATGTATCTGCTGCCAATTCTCGCACAGATGACGCCAATTTCAGAAATGTGAAAGACTCCCTTGAACTTTTTCTTCCAGCCAATTCTCAGAGTTCCACGTCCTTAAATATGTTGGATTCTCCAGTTTTATCTGAGAAATCTCCCTCAAGATTTGCTCTAACGCCCTCTTCATCTCCAGTCTTGGCACTGACGTCATGGCTCGGAGGTCCTGTGCATGATGAATCTAGAGCACATTTACCGACAACTCCTTCCACAGAATCTTCTGTCTTGACAAGTGAAGTCAGTCATTCTGCGGACAAGAAATTAACTTCTCCTGGAGCCTCTACTGGCAGTACATCATTCACAATAACTTTCGAGCTCCTCCTTGAAATGAATGATAGTGGTTATGGTGGTGGTCCTTGTTCAGCAGGAGCTGCTGCTGTATTAGATTTGATGGCGGAAGTCATTTCTGATATGTTGACTGAGCAGATAAAAGCTGTACCACTTGTGGAAAGCATTTTGGAAAGTGTTCCTTTAGATGTTGATTCTGAATCTGTATTAGTTTTTCAGGGGCTTTGTCTAAGCAGGGTGATGAACTTTCTAGAAAGACGTCTTTTGCGTGATGACGAGGAAAATGGGAAAAAGTTGGATAAGAATCGCTGGTCGTTGAATTTGGATGCATTATGCTGGATGATTGTGGATCGTGTCTATATGGGTGCTTTTCCTCAGCCAGGCAGTGTATTGAGAACTTTGGAATTCTTGTTATCAATGCTGCAGCTGGCTAACAAAGATGGGAAAATCGAGGATGCATCCCGTGCTGGGAAAAGCTTGCTATCTATTGGTAGAACCAGTAGACAACTTGATGCTTACATATATGCGATCCTGAAAAACACAAATCGGATGATATTGTATTGTTTTCTGCCATCATTTTTGACCACTATTGGTGAGGATGATCTCCTTTCCCCTTTAGGGTTCCAAAAGGCAACCAAGTCGAGCTCACTCCATGGAGAATCAGGGGTTGACATTTGCACAGTCTTGCAACTATTGGATGCTCATTTACGGATTATCTTCTGTCCAAGTAATCTTGACACTGATTTAACTTGCAGTTTGTGTATTAACTTGATATCGCTTCTCCGAGATGAGAGACAGAATACGAGGAATATAGCAACAGATATTCTCAAGTACCTGTTAGTGCACCGGAGGGCTGCCTTTGAGGACCTACTTGTGTCCAAGCCAAATCAAGGGCAACGCCTGGATGTAATGCATGGAGGTTTTGACAGACTTCTGACAGGAACTTTATCTAGCTTTCTTGACTGGTTTAAGAGTTCTGAACTGATGGTGAACAAGGTGTTAGAACAATGTGCTAGGATAATGTGGGTGCAGTACATTTCAGGCGCAGCAAAGTTTCCTGGAATAAGAATAAAAGGGATGGAGGGACGTCGTAAAAGGGAAATGGTAAGGAAATCAAAGGACACATCAAAGCTGGATCTGAAACATTGGGAACAGGTAAATGAACGGAGATATGCACTTGAACTAGTCCGGGATGCAATGTCCACTGAGTTGCGAGTTGTCCGGCAAGACAAATACGGATGGGTTCTTCATGCGGAAAGTGAGTGGCGAACTCATCTTCAACAACTTGTGCATGAGCGAGGGATTCTTTCAGTGCGCAAGTCCTCTGTGATGGAAGAACCTGAATGGCAGCTTTGCCCCATTGAAGGTCCATATAGAATGCGGAAAAAGCTTGAACGCTCCAAACCAAGAATTGACTCTGTACAAAAAGTATTGGAATCAGAGTTTGGGTTGGAAGCTGATTTTGATAGAGTTAAAGATGAGAATGGGCTTGATAGTTTTGATTCCGGTTCAGATTCCTTTTCTGAACTTCTCATTGATGGTATGAAACAACAAAGCATGGAACATGAGCTATATGATGAGTCATCTTTGAGGGAGTCTGATGGTGCCAGAGATCTTTCTTTGTCTCGAACTGGGCTGCACGATGACCGTGCCAGTAGTGTAAATGAAGCAAGTCTTCACTCTGCGATGGAGTTTGGTATCCAGTCCAGTACACTGTCAGGGCCAGTTTCTGACAGTGGAATGGCTAGGTCAGAATATGGATCTCCCGTGCAGTCCTCGTCCCTGAGAACTGATGAGGTGCAAGTAACAGATGATAAATCTGAAAAGGAATTGCTCGATAATGGTGAATATTTAATCAGACCATACCTGGAGCCTTTGGAAAGGATACGCTTCAGATACAATTGTGAGCGTGTTGTGGGTCTGGACAAGCATGATGGCATATTTTTAATTGGAGAACTTTGTTTATACGTCATTGAGAACTTTTATGTAGATGATGCTGGATGCATCTGTGAAAAGGAATCCGAGGATGAACTGTCTATTATTGATCAAGCATTGGGTGTAAAGAAGGATGCCACCTTTACGGACTTCCAGTCGAAGTCAACTTCATCTTGGGGTGTTACTGTCAAGCCTTCAGCTGGTGGAAGAGCTTGGGCTTACAATGGTGGTGCATGGGGAAAGGAGAAAGTTTACAGTAGTGGTAATTTACCCCATCTCTGGCGCATGTGGAAGCTTGATAGTGTGCATGAAATGTTGAAGCGTGATTACCAGCTGCGTCCTGTTGCTATCGAGATATTTAGCATGGATGGATGTAATGATTTGCTGGTTTTCCACAAAAAGGAGAGAGAAGAGGTGTTCAAGAATCTGATTTCTATGAACCTTCCAAGAAATAGCATGTAAGGCCTATTCTTCTGATTCTTCTGTGTGCTGGATCTAGATGTGCCCATAGTATAACACAAACAACGTAGACCGTTTCTACTTCTGCTAGTTTGCCACCCATGTGCTCGGTGTTACTAGATAATGATTGATTGATACTGTTTTTTCAAACTGCATGTAGATATTTCCTAAAGTCATTGTTAGGAAATTGACACGCATTTTAAGTCATACAAGTATTGTTCCATTGCTTCTTTTTTTTTTTGCATGCAATATCAACATTCCATCATCTGAGGAGTTATCACTGGACCCTTAAGAGTGGCATGGGTGCTTGTTTTGATAAAGAGGCCATCATTAGTCCTTAACTATGCAAGTACATTCTCTATCATCTAGGTTGTTGAAATTATTTGGAATTGCAAAAATTGATATTTGAATTGTAAACCTATATGTTTTGTTGAATTTTATTTTAAAGCAAATGTGCCTTTGATTGCACACATGATATAGGAGGACATATGAACTGATGGAAGAGCTGTGCACGGCAAAAGGGTTTTTTGAAGGAAAACATCATGCATATCTTATGTATCATGAGCTCAAGGAAAGCATGATGATAGGTCAAATAGTATTCACAAATTCATGTAGTTTGATCTCACTTGGTAGAAAAACTATTAGGTTTTGTTTTGTTTGCTATCATGCAAGATAAACACATTAAGTTGCTTCCTTAAACAAATGGAACAAAACTTTTTATTCTTTGAAATGGTAAATATATATAAAAAAAATTATTTTTGAAACTGTACGTTGAAACTGTACGCAAATGATATTCACCAATAGTTATTAAGAAAAAAATATATGGGCCTTTGACCAAATGCCATTCAATAACATTAGATAAACAAGATCTTTGGGGTAGAAAAATAAGAACGGGATATTTGTGGCCCCACTATTGTTACCCCTTAACCGTCCACTTCCCCTCCAGAGTTTCCCCAACCACAAACCATTACGACCAACCCATTTCCTGTTTTCCTCTTTGGGACCGGCTCCTCCACTAGCAGTCCACCGCCTTCCAACTCCACTCCACCCTCTCGCACCTTCACCACTACCCCCCAGGACACAAGAAATAATCCTTTTCAGTGTGCCCCAACTACTTAGTTCTCTATGTTGTTCATGAGGTTGTATCCCATGAGTAGGTAATTTGTGGTTAACTGTTGCTTGCTGCCTAATTCTCAATTCTATTCTACATCTTTGAGAAAGGCGTGCTAATGATTTTCTTTACAATAGGCTGGACACAACAATTTCAGGATCAATGAAACAGGAGAGCAATGAAGGAAGCCGTCTTTTCAAGATGATGGCTAAATCTTTCTCTAAAAGGTGGCAAAATGGCGAAATTAGCAATTTTCAGTATCTGATGCACCTGAACACCTGGGCTGGACGTGGATACAGTGATCTCACCCAATATCCAGTTTTCCCATGGGTTCTTGCAGATTATGAGAGTGAAACATTGGATTTGACCAATCCTAATACATTTCGTAGACTGGAAAAACCGATGGGTTGCCAAACGTCAGAGGGAGAAGAAGAATTCAGGAAAAGGTTGGTTATCATTTCTTTTTATGCTTGCTCCCACTCTTATCCTGGTTTTTTTCTTTTGATTTTTTCATATGTATGGTAATATTTGTAGATCCTGAAGCATTTTTCATTTTGGCATATAAAAATCATTTGAGTATTATGTACATTGGCTTCTCTTGTTAATTTCTCCCTATGTATTTGTCTTAGATACGAGAGTTGGGATGACCCAGAGGTTCCCAAATTTCATTATGGCTCTCATTATTCCAGTGCTGGAATAGTTCTGTTTTACCTCGTCCGTCTTCCTCCATTCAGTGGTGAAAACCAAAAGCTCCAAGGGGGTCAGTTTGATCATGCTGATCGCCTTTTCAATAGTATTCGTGATACATGGTTAAGTGCAGCTGGGAAAGGGAACACATCTGACGTCAAAGAGTTGATTCCAGAATTCTTTTACATGCCAGAGTTCCTTGAAAATCGGTTCAAGCTGGATTTAGGGGAGAAGCAATCTGGAGAAAAGGTTAATCTTGTTCGGCTGAAATTTTCTATCCACCTTCTGTGCTGTAGAATATAATTTATGATATCCTTGCTAAAAGACTTGCTTCTAATAATTCACATTGTTGGGTTGACCTGTTTTTGACAATGTGCCTTTATCAGGTTGGTGATGTTGGGCTGCCTCCATGGGCAAAAGGCAGTGCAAGAGAATTCATTAGAAAACATAGAGAAGCGCTTGAATCAGATTATGTTTCAGAAAATCTACATCATTGGATCGACCTCATATTTGGATACAAACAAAGAGGCAAGGTTGGTGCCCTTATAAATATCTTTAACTTCCAACGATTGATACATTTTCAGCTTTTAGACATTATATATACAAAATTGCTTATTGCCCTCATATCTGAATCTCTTTATTGGATCCGTATGATTTGATTGCTTATTGTTGTTTGCATACTTATGATGATGTGATTTTGTCTTAGACTTGTGAGGACGAGTATTTAAATGAGAAAAGTTAGAAATATTTTATTGAAGAAACTAGTTTGTAATACTATTCACCTTCTTATTTTTGCTTGATACAAAATGACTAGAACCACATGTATTTATGCCGGCGATACTCCTTAATCAATGGTTAAGATTGACCAACACATTTCTAATCTAACAGGAATTTTCCATAATTTTCTAGTATAATAAGATATCTAGAATTTTTAAGATTATTCTAGAATTTGGACTAATTAATTGGGACATTCTAATTATTTTTAGCCCAATGAAGCCAAAAACTATGGGCCAAAATAAGTTTATTACTGAACACCCCCTTAAACTTAATTTTGCTACTCCGAACAGTTTTCTCTTCTTGACAGACTTCATTCTTCACCGACTTGGTGAAGATATCAACAACTTGATCTCGAGACTTCACGTACTCCACATGCACCTCCTTTCTTGTTGCTATGTATTCCCTTATATAATGATACCGTGTATCGATGTGCTTGCTTTTGTCATGGGAAATTGGATATTTTGCTAGTGCTATTGCAGACTTGTTGTCAACATATAGATGTTGGTTGGCTTGCCTTGTTGCATGTCAACAAATAGATATTAGTCCCTATTAATGTGATGTTTATAGAAAGGGGATTAAGACGTCAAAAAAGTGATTTGACAATATAGAGAGGGATAAGGTGGGGTCCACTGTAAAATGCAGAGAGGTTGTTTGAGGCGTATTAGCTTTCGTTAACTTTTATTAGCTTTCGTTGGATTTCGTTGGCCTTAAATCTAGCGAAAGCTAATACACCTCAAACAGTGATTTTATATACCTTCCCCTCCATATCTTTTGTTTGGCAAATGATGCAGAATAATGGTTTGACAACATATACAAGGAGATATGCATATACCCCCTGCAGATACTGCATCCAATCATGGCCTTAGTAAGTTTCTTAGCCAAATGGCATGGCACACATGATGTAGCTGCTATGTACTCGGCTTCACAATGGGTTGGCTTCTTTGCTTCTGTCCTCTGTAGTGGTATTTATCTAGATTCAGTTCATGTAGTGATTTTCATTGACTTTTCCCGGAAAGTGACTTTATTCACGTTTTGGCATGTTTCCTCATGCTAAGATCAACATAGATGAGTTCACAAGTCAACTCGTGTTTTTAATAACCATTTCAGTACCTCAGATTGTTTTCTTCTGATAAAACATGATTTTTTAGGTAGTGGAAAGATGTGGAGTGTATGCGCATTTATGTACATTGTATTTTTCTATCACGAAATAGTTGCTGTTTTAGTTATTAAACTGGTCTGGCAATTTATCCAGAATGCCTCTACTGTGAATTTGCCTTTTGGTTGTCTTGTTCATGCATCTTTTGGTTACCGTGCATGTTTGATAGGTTGCGGAGGAAGCTGTCAATGTCTTCTATCATTATACTTATGAGGGAAATGTAGACATAGACTCAGTGACTGATCCCGCAATGAAAGCTTCAATTCTGGCACAGATAAATCATTTTGGGCAGACTCCAAAGCAACTGTTTCTCAAACCTCATGTCAAGAGGCGGTCTGATGTGAAGCGTCCTCACCCGCTGAAGCACTCAACCTATCTTGTTCCTCATGAATTACGCAAGAACTCATCTTCCGTAGTTCAGATAATAAATATCAATGACAAAATCCTCGTGGCTGGACCAAATAACCTGCTTAAACCAAGGACATACACGAAATATGTGGCCTGGGGATTTCCTGACCGTAGCTTTAGATTTATAAGCTATGATCAAGATAAACTATTGTCTACACACGAGAACCTGCACGGAGGAAATCAAATTCAATGTGCCGGTGTCAGCCATGATGGTCAGATTCTGGTAACCGGGGGTGATGAAGGATTAGTTTCTGTTTGGAGAATCAGTAAGGTTGGACCCCGTCGGGTGCGGCACTTGCATCTGGAGAAGGCTCTCTGTGGCCATACAGCAAAGATCTCTTGTCTATATGTTAGCCAGCCTTACATGTTGATCATCAGTGGATCTGATGACTGCTCTGTTATAATGTGGGATCTGAGCTCATTGGCTTTTGTAAGGCAGCTTCCCGAGTTTCCCTCCCCAGTTTCAGCCGTCTATGTGAACGATTTGACAGGCGAGATTCTGACCGCAGCTGGAGTTTTGCTTGCTATCTGGAGCATCAATGGTGATTGCCTTGCAGTGATCAATACTTCCCAGCTACCCTCCGATTTCATTCTCTCCGTTTCAAGCTGTACATTCTCAGATTGGCTAGACACCAACTGGTATGTTACCGGTCACCAGAGCGGGGCTGTTAAGGTATGGAAACTGGTTCATAATTCCGACGGGGAAAGTGCCCTGATGAAGCGTAGCACGAGTTCTACATTTGCGTTAGCGCTAGGAGATCGTGGTCCACCAGAATATAAGCTGGTCCTTCACAAGGTGCTCAAGTCTCATAAGCACCCAGTTACTGCAATTCATATTACAAATGACCTCAAGCAGTTGTTGACTGGGGATTCTGGTGGACACTTGCTATCATGGACTTTGCCAGAGGAGAGCTTGAGGGGTTCATCAAATCACACCTAACGAGTAAAGTTCGGGAAACCTAACCTTTTTGACATCTTATCATCCCTTTGCATATAAAGGGTTCTCGTTACTGGGAAAGATCGACAGCAGGGCTGTCGAAAGGATCAAAGTCAGATGTAGTCGGGCGTAACACGACGTTTGAGTTCTCTTACTATAATTGAATCCCTGGTCCTTGAACCATGTGATCTGATGCAGGAAGCAGGACAAAGGGGATTGATTGATTGTGCTTGTTTTGATATATAGAGCGGTGTCGGGATTCGGGGTTCTGAGATACCATCAGTTGCTGACTGTAGATGTAAATAGGAACGGCAGCTGACATTGTGTAATCTTTCCCTGTATAGAACTAGTAAGGTTGCTTATTGGTTTTGTCCTTATTGTTTCTAGATCGTTGGCCGGTGTATCGTTTTAGCGAAAGACCGATTAATCACTCATTGTATCATATCCTGTGATGATGATTCATTTTGCATGAAAATGAGGCATTTTGTGCTATGTTCCTTGGTTTTATCGTCTCCGTGAATCGTTTTCCCGGAGCTGAGCTGAGCTGATGGTATGAAGGAGAATTTCTACTTCCACCCTAATCATAACGTTTCTCAGCACTATTTTCTTTTTCGACAATCTTGTCAAATTATTTGACAATGTGTGTCGAGCAAAACAAAAAACACATAGTGCCGAGAGACGGTGATTCGTTTTCCCGGTAGTCTTGACTACGGCTCTGGAACCGCCGGTTCCGATTTCAAAACCGTCGGTTTTAGGCCAGTTTTGGTTTCGTCGGTTTCGATTCCATGTACGGATGGTTCCGGACGGTTCACGGAACCGTCGGTTCCGGAGCGGTTCCGGTTCGGTTCACGGTTTCGGTTACGGTTCCGGTTCCAAACGGTTTCGGATTGAGGATTAATCATGAAAATTATCAAAATATCTAAACAATTAAGAA
>JAOWBR010000004.1:62490-72984 GCA_028571145.1 Dionaea muscipula
ATTGTCATACCATAACTGATAAATAATACCGTACCGAGTTATGAAAGAAGTAAATTGAGTTCTCACGAGCATTATTACTCCGAAGCATACAGATAGGAATAGAGAACTACGTATGAATCTTAACATAGAAGGCGGAGAAGATAGAAAACAACTCCAGTCTCCAGATATCAGAATGCACCAACTCAAAAGGAGCAAAAACTCGTGTATCACTCTGAAGTAGATATGTGACTATGATATTTAGCAAACTCACAAGACCAAGTTTTAAGGCACAATCTCTTCAAGCTAGAAAGAAACAGATGACCGAGACGATTATGAAGATCAACAATAGTGGAGAAAACCCCGGAATAAACCACACCGGAGGAATCAACGTCCAATATATAAAGTCCACTTGAGATACGACGACCTCTACCAAGAAGTGTCTTTGACAAATATTCTGAATCTCACAAAAAGGTAGCAGAAAACAAAACACGATAATGATGAGTCCGAACCAACACACTAATAGATAACAATAGATTGAAGGGAAGATCAGGTAAATAGATAACAGGAGAAATGGTCAAGGTAGGAGTACGAGGAACCGTCTCTATTCCTCTAACTGATACATAAGAGTCATCTGCAACTCGTACATCAGGATATGAAGAAGTAGAAGAGTACTCATGCAATAGACGAAAAGAGCCAATAATGTTATCGGATGCTCCTGAATTAATAATCTAATCTCAAGATACACATGTAGCTGACTGAACGGACGGAACAAACTGAACGAAAGTGGCCGATGAAGGAATAAACTAACTTGCTGAACCTAGTCCATGCCACGAGGAACAATATAAGAATGACTATGAATCTATCAACACCTTCGACGGACATATTCATAAGACCACAATGCCAACAAATAGTGTCTCGACCACTGACGTAAGGAGGCATCTCTCAATCCAAAGTAATGAATCACATAAACAACGGGAGCAAAGAATTGAAACCAAACGACCATATATAAGGTCGATGACCGATCACCGAAGACAACAAAACATAGTACACAAGGCGAGCAGCAATGACAATGCAATCTAAAGCGCCAAATACATCGTATACATGACCATTAGCAAGCATAGAACATAATTCAAGTGGAGGAAGAGGTATCAAACTCCTGCCGAACAAAGCAGAGGAAAAATCAGACCGTGGCAAGGCAAAACACGCAGAAAATGAAGGCATATGTTGCTGGCATAAGAGGAAGAAAGGTTCGGTAGGAGGAAATGGGCAAACTGCTCTGATTGTCCGGAGCTAACGGCAGTGCGTAGGCCAAACGACGGCGCGTGAGAGTCACATAACAGAGAAACGGGAGGCGCGTGTGGAATCAGATCGAAAAACGACGCAAGCAGATTGCAAATCAGGAGGTGCCCTCTCATCCTATGTGGTCGGATCATGAAAAAAAAATGTGCAGAACATGGTGTTTGGAACCTCTTATCGCTACGAGTAAGGCATTTTCACGCCTGCCACTGCATACAGCAGCCACCGAGGGTCGGGTCCGACTTCCCCAAGCTCGCCGGCACATGGGTCAGATGATGGCAGTGGTGGTTCGACTGGGTGTGGGCTAGGCTGTGGCGGCAACTACGGTAGAAAGTGGCGACAGGAGATGTTTTAGGATGTCAGGGTTTTGATGTTGTGGGATTTTCTTCTAGTTGGTTCTGATACCATGTAGAGAAAAATAATGGGAAGCCTACATCAATTGTCATTACTCTAAGGATATATATAGTCCACATACAAAATATCAAAACTATCCTTTTCTCTCACAACAGGTATCAAAGTATAAGGCCGAAGGACATGACAAGAAAACAGAAAGAAAAAGAACCCGAATTGATAATAAACGTGGCAGAAGACAAGCCAAAGGATAATCCCAGGGAAGACAAGCTCAAGGATTTCCCAGGGAAGACAAACCTAAGGACTGTCCCAGGAAGCCAAGTCAAGTGCACACCCATAAAGACAAGCAATCTGTTGGTTGGAAATAATCGAGATCCAGGAGGGCGAACAGATTTTCAAAATAAGAAACATGGTCTTCCTTCAAGAACCCAGAATCTACACTAATCAAATCTCTGCCATGGCAGCCCCCCTTTTTTCTTTTCCTTCCCTCAAGCATTAAAAGATTACAGAGTATATATATATATCAAGAGTGGTTATACAAATCGAAAGCATTTATGAGAGAAAGAGTACTTAAACTAAAGAGCGAGAATTCTTATCACTAAAATCAACTTGTTGTTCCATCGTAATGGTCTCACATGAGTCAGCTGATTAGAGCATCATTATCACCAGAAAAAATCCTTCTACATTACAGAAAACGCAGTGAAAATAAGTTTTGCTAATCCCAATAGTGGCATGATAATCTAGATGGTAATGAAACCAACCAATCCAAGTTGTCTCCGACTAAAGGGGTTAGCTTAACGAAGCTATTTGATCATTTGGACATTATTCTCTCCATCAACTCAAACTCCCTGATCCATAAAAAGAACAAAAGAAGAACCTCAAACTCACATTATTCAACATAATATTTGATTGTTTATTCAAACACTATCAGCCAGTGTTTTAAAGCCATCATGAGTAGAGTACCTCTTCCATCAGCTCACATCTTCCCACAGCTATTACAAAGTCTTTGCTTCGCATGTCCATACCACCTCAGTTGTGCCTTCATTATTTCATTAATTCATTTATTGTAGTGCCAATACAAATGAGGGTGACAATGGTCAAGACTAGATGGCAGTGGGAAGGGGATACAAGGAGATGCCATTGAACAAAGGGGCTATTGTACAGTTATGAGATGGTGGAGGCATCAGAATTGAGGGCATAGTCGTGAATGAGAAGTTAATGTTACCCATTTAACCCCATAATAAATGTGCTTGGGTCACATCACATCTTTGTAATCCTTCGTGAAATATGAATAAATTTAGTTCACAGTACATCAATGTTACATTGATTAGGTACAACTAAAAAGATTGAGTTCCCAGGAAAACATAGGGGATAAATTCAAGCACCTATCGGAACTTAGACGACAATATTCATCTTTCTACTTCTGAATTTGGCTACACAACTAAAATTTGGTGACATTAGTCGAGAATATCAATGTCAAGTTCATGATCTACTCAACGACATTGGCAAGAAAGCAACATTCGACATAAAGTAACAAGATAGACAACAATGAGTTTATGCATAGGGAAAATGGAAAATGTGCACTACTTGAAGTACATGGACTCCAAAAGGGAACTCTAAAGGGGAGTAAATCATAAGGGACAGATTGAAAAGAACTATGCAATGGATAACTATGCAGTGAATAGCCCGGGATGAACTATGCACCTAGGCATTTATAGCACTATGGTCGCATGGCATACTCCTACTGGGTTTTGATGCCAAATTGTCAATGACTACGATGCTTTTTCCCAGTCCCTATGGACTTCACCCCATCCCCAAAGCTGGGAACCTTATCTTACTGCAGGTCAAGTAGTTTCTGGTACAGGTATCACCAAACTAGATAGTTAAAAACAGCTACTTTCAACGAAGTGCTCCACAAAAAATGAAAATCACACCATGTACTCAAAAGCTGTTCTAGAAAGAGAACCAAAAAGTCCCAACTGATAATGAACTCAATCTTTCCTCGGATTTGGAGATCAGGAAAAACTTGCCACTACATGAATCCCAACAGCGTTTGACTAGTGAAAAACTATAGACCTCTTCTTCAATTTCTCAAATCCAGTGTCTTTAACCACTCTTTTCAATTAAATCCACTCAGGGTTGACCTCTAATTGAAAATACTATTCCTTGTATCTCCTGAAATAACTTGATATTCAAAGTAAATTGCGAATAAGAATTTACATGAAATTCAGCTATCGTCACAACTTTCTAAGAATTTACAACCCCTTATGTCAAGGAGCAGCAAATGATACATGCGGCTTTCTTCCTAATCTTTGTCATATTCATTTTGGTTTCCTACATTGCACAATGAAAAAATACAATGAACTTATCCATTTGTAAATTGCCTCACGATCTGTCTTTTCTTTCAAATTCCAATGGTGAGAAACAGTGATTTCCCACTTTCCCTCTAGGCTTCCCTAGAGCCACGGTCAAGTTAATATGTCTATTCCATCCTGGATTGTTTTATGTCGCATATATATATGTATCACTATCATCACTAATCCACCAAGAAGCGAAAACTAGTCATGATAAGCAACCTGCATCACCACATTACCAGCCCTATCAATTAGCTACCTACACCCATAAGGTCATTGAAAGATCACAAAAAATACAATCCTCATCAACTTCTTTATGCTGCACGTCCTAGATCATGGAAAAGCTCACACTGGTACTCTAATAGTCTAACTACAGTGTGATTTCGCAATTGCAATGCAAATTTATAGAATAACGACCAGAAGACTGACAAAATTGCATAGTACGTCAAAAGAAAAACAATAGAACTAGGAGAAAGAAAATTGGCAACACCACATACCCTGAAGGATCGGTGATCCTCCTTGAAATCTTCATCTTCTTCTTAGCTCCATTATAAAGCTCCTCCAAAGTACAGGGCAAGTCTTGCTCCACCGTCTCCCCCTTCCTCATCCCCGCAGCTGCCCCCGTCCCACCGCTCCCCGCATACTCCCCATTCCCCGCCGTCCTAAAATACCGATCCCTACTCCTCCCACCACCACCGCCCCCTCCGCTGCCACTCTCCCCAAAGAACTCGGCATAAATATCATCAGCATCCCTCGGATTAAACCTAAACGAAGAATTCCCATTCCCATTCCCATACCCATCCCGTCTCCCACGAGGATTAGCAGAAGCACTCCTTCCACCACCACCAGAAGCAGCTGAGCGGCCATGAGGAGGAGGGACAATGCCAGACTTGAGGGCCTCTTCACCATACAAATCATAGATCTGGCGCTTCTGTGGGTCGGTGAGGACATCGTAGGCTTCAGAGATCTGCTTGAACTTAACCTCGCTCTCCCTCTTGTTGTCTGGATTGTTCTTGTCCGGATGCCAGATCCTCGCTAGCCGACGATACGCCTTCTTCAGATCGTCGTCCGTCGCGTTGCGATTCACCTTCAGAATGTTGTAGTAATCTATCCCCATTTTCTGATGAACAGAGCCAGGGGAATTGAAATGAGTAAAAATTAGGGTTTCAGATTGGAAATCCCAAAGGTGAGTTTTTTGGTTATTTTTTTTTTTTTTCTTTTTGGTTAGTTGGTGGGGTCGAGAGATCTTGTTTACAGTTACGGCGATCTCAGTGCCCTGTGGAAGATGATTGATGAAATGGGAAAAAAGGAAAATGTGGTCGTCGTGGAAGACGTGAGACGACCATTGATTTTTATTTTATTTTTTATTATCATTCTATATGTATAAAGAGTATAGAATACTTGTGTCTTCGACACGATGAATATTTTACTATTTTAAAACACTTAAAAATATACATTAATATTTTTAATATTATAATATTATTTGTTTTAAAATAGATTAATATATTATTAATAATATCAAAAAAACTAAAACTCCTCCCCCTCCCCTCTCCCCCACCTTTGATGGGATATGTATGTTTTGATATTTCAAACATAAACTTATTTATAATATAGATGTTGATTATTTTGCCCATACCTCTCGGATATGTGCGATATTTTTTTTTTGATAAAAGAGTAGTATATTATTATTTTTATTTGATAAAAATTATAGTATATTATCGTTTTGAGCGAAACAATAGTATACTACCAGTTATCACCCATGTCTAGAGGTGAAACGTGGACGCATCCAAAATACGGTGGGATGATGTGTACCCGGGGCGGCGCATTGACGTCCGTCCAGGATAGTGTGCAATCATGTTTGTCGTGACTTGATACGAAGACTGACTATTTACACAGTTATATCCATACTTGGATAGTATTTGTTAGGAGCTAGGTCACCCATCATGGTGACTGTTCTAATTCAAGCACGCTTATATAAGTGTGTTGTGACGTCGGTATCTAAAAATTGTCTCTTACAACAAGCACGATAATGACATCTTATTACGCCATCAAGAGCCCATTGATTAGTAGATATTGCCGTAAAAATAAATTTGGCCACCTCATTATAAATTCATTTGATATTTCTTTATTTACTCTATCAATTCTCCTATCTATCCATGAACGATCCGAACTCATTTTGAATAAAACCGTTGACAAAAAAATATGATTATAAATATTATTTATCATAAATGTGAGAAACATGCCAAAATAGATTTTGAATAATTGGTTCGGATTTGAGCACTTCATATCTCATTTAATACGTTTCTTCCTATTGTCATCATTACCATTATATATTATTAAGGTCATCTATAAATTTAATCGACTTAACATATGTGTATATATACATATAAACATATTCCACTTTAATTTACGTTCACATATAATTCAAGTCAAATTTTCTCATCTACTTACAATCTATAACAATTACTCAATCCATTTGATCACTCGTTACTTAAAATCATATCTAGAATTCATCATATATCACAAATAATTCAATTACTACAATCTACAATTAATCCAGTAGATATCATTATGTATAAAAGAGTATTGGATAAAGTTAGAACAATCCCACATGTGATCATTCAAACCAAAGTGCATCTTGTTAGCCAATAATTAATTCCATGTTAATAATTCATTCATAAAAAATATTTAATTCCCACCACTATGCAAACTCTAATTTATCAAAATAATCAATGAAACTCAACACACACACACACTGCCCACACACACACACTGCCCACACAGACACACACACTGTCGATACACACACTACCCACACACACACACATAAATCAACAAATCCACCATACAAATCAACAAATTGGAGCAAGGGGGAGTGGGGAAGAGACTACCGACTTTGATTTAAGCCTCTTGTCGCCGGAAATCAGTGGTCGTCGATCTCCTTCGCGGGTATCGATCTTCACCACTGCTCGATGCAAATCAACAGCAGCCCTCACCTCCTCAAGGATCGTCGATCGCTGATGGGTGCTCGGTGGCTTCGTGCGTCTCCGGCCGTGTCGTCGACGGCGGCAGTAGCAGACCATTCGGCTTCGTCGAGGGAGAGGGAAGGAAGAGAGAGAAGGAGGGAAGGAAGGAGAAAGGAGAAAGAAAAAGAAAGGAGCTGGTCGCTGTAATTTAGGTTTTTCTACGACGGATCTGCGACGGTATTTTAAAACCGTCACTAAAATCTTTTAAATAATTCAAACGACGAATTTTCTGCGACGGAAAAAGGTCAACCGTCGCCAACCCGTCGCTAATATCTGTGACGGAGTTAATTCTGTCGCAGATACGTCTCCAATACACAGAAAAAATTAAAAAAAAAACCATCGCCAATCAGTCTCAGAGTAGCGACGGATAATAGCCGCCGCAAAAATTTTGTCGCAAAAACGATATTTTTTTGTAGTGATTAATATAGATTTTCCGACTTTATTCAACTGCATTGGATGTTGCTCTCATCATGTGATGGTTAAGCTAGAATTTGATTATTATCATGATGAACTTTGTAATGTACAGAAGTTTTAGGTGAATCGAGTGTTTAAGCTTAAATGAAACACAAATTTTAGGTGAATCCTTATACCTATTGCTTTATTTTGTCTTCACCTAGGGAAATAAATTTTGTATTTTATTATTGAAATTTGTTATTCTAATTGGAGAAATTTATGATTGTTCCTACCATACGGGATGTGCATGGACAAAGGCTATACTCTCACTTTTAGTGGAGGTCATACCGAATTTTTCTCATTTTTGGTGAGGGTTTTTGCCACTTTTAGGGTTTTTGACGAAAAAGAAATATTTCTCAAGAATTGTTTGGGCATTTGTCATTACATTTCACATGTATTTTCTTTTTTTTTTTTAACTTTGACTTAACCATTTTGTAATTTTCTTTAGCATGATTGTGGTAGTTCTCAAAAGGAAATCATACAAAAAAAAATCTCCCAAGTTGATCAAAACAGTGTCAGATCTTCTCAAATGAAAAGGTTAAAGTATGTTAAGCTGCGAAGTTGGAGTAGATTCTCTAAGGTATATGTTTTCAAAATCTTCATTCTTTTTTTATTTTATTTTTGTTAGATGGATTAGTAAGATATGTATATTAAGCAGAGGTGTTGAATTATGTGACTCCTTTGTTGATAATATAATCTAACACATTAAACAAAACTTCATCCTCAAAAAAACCTTTGGTCTTTGATCAATGCGTTTCGTTTGTCTTTATTTTTGTTAATGGGCATGTTTAGGATTCTTTGTCTGGTTGATTGTTGTTAGAGCATCCGTAATGGTACTTAGAGATTTTAGAGTTTTTTTAGTGTGAATAGTGAGAGTATTATGTAATGATTATTTGAGTATGGATAAAAAAATAGAGAGTGAATAATCAGAGGATATTGTAATAATTACAGAGATAAACTCAAAAGCAAACTCAAAAGGTAGAGTTTTGGGTTGAGGATGATGAAAATTTGGAGAGTTTTAAAGTGTGAACAGTGAGAGTATTGTGTCATTATTGTTTGAGTGTAGATGAAAAAATAGATAGTGAATGGTAAGGGAAATTTTTTTTGGTATCATTACGGATGCTCTTACACTGGTTTGTTTTTGTCACTCTTATTTTCCTTTGTTTTCGATAATGCGTAATTCATTACTCTTTAGGTTTCTGTGTTGGTTCTTATTTGGTTTTTATTTGCTTCTTATTTCCTGCTCTGATGGTCTCTGTGTGTGTGTGGGGGGTGGTCCAGTCATATATGATATGATAGGATTTGCAATATGATAGTAGGATCTGCAATGTGTGATATGTTCTCCAATGTGTGATATGTTATCCAATGTAGGATCTGTAATAGGATATTTGAATGAAGGGAGGATATTTGAATATCAGTTCTGATATTCACTCAATGTGAATATCACACATTGCAGATCCTACTATCCTATTGCTGATCCTATCACACATTGCAGAACATATGCAACAAAACACTGCACCTTGTAGTGATTATTTTAATAAATATAAACTCCTTTATATTTATTCAATATGATTCGGTCAATCATATCATATAGGCAAGATCACCAAATATCCCAAAATGTTAGAATATCAAATATTCTATGTTTGAAAATATATAAAATATTCCAAATATCAAAAATCTAATTTGGGTTGAGGAAAACCCTAGCCACCGTATAGCCACCGCATAGCCAACCACCACATCGGGCGGTCGGCAGCAGTACTAAGCGATGGCGGCGCCCAGTGCCCGGGCTGCCAGCGACCACCGCGTCGCGCGTCAGTGATATTCGCCCGACGCGATGGTCATGTGAGCCTCTGCCATGGATCCACGGTGTCACTCATTGCCCAGCAGTGGTGACGCTCGCGGCCAGCGTTGGCAGCCGTCATTCTACCGACCACCAAGGCCGTCGAGCGGTGACAATCACCCTGTAACGACCCTAGTTTATAATTAAGGAAATTATGATTAATTAAGCTAAGGATTGGAAATAATAGTGAGTAAAATTGAGGTTAAGAATGATAATCATTTGATAAGAACACTATGAGTGAGCAGTTGCGAAATCATGAAGTTAGAGTTCTAACTGGCGCAACTTTTAGGGAGCATACCTTAAGCTGTTAAAGTGACAATTGTGGATGCTAAAGATCCGGTTGATCCGATGTTGTGGGATCTGGCGCCCCTTCGACTGATAGACGAAGGGCCGCATACTTCACTTATGTGACTGATCAGCCGCATATTTAGCGATATGACAGTGTGAGTTGAAGTGTGAACACAAAAGTTGAAAAGTTAACAAAGTCGGAAAAGTAGTGTGAACTCTGACACGAGTGGCAGAAAAAAGTAAGATTTTGGCAAGATTTGGGGTGAAGCCCACGTGATGTCTGATGATTAAAATGAGAATAGAGTAATAATAAACCAAGGCTATAAATACCTAACAAGGATCTCGGATGAGTAACTTTTGTAAGTTTGGTAAATCTCACACGAGAAAGAAGAGAGAATCGAGAAAGAAAACTGGAATTCTGGGAAAAGCACAAGAAGAAAGGCTTGAAATCACGATTGAGGTAGGGACATTTCTATACTAAACGTGTATATGTGTGTACCAAATTATGGGTTGAATATCTCAATGTGTTTTTCCATGATTTGTGAAGAAATCATGAGTAATGGTTGATAAACTGGATTGTTTGGATATGAACTGATTTATGAAACATGGGAAGTGTTTCCGTTGATTTTTAGAAGTAGTTTTGAAACCTTGATTATAAGCCATGGTTTTGGCATGCGTGGTTTGTGTATAAAATAAAACATGGTTTCGAAACCAATGCCAAATGCGAAAGGCTAGATGGGGTCATGGTGACCTCCTGGGTGAAAGTCCAGAAAAAACCTATCATGATAGTTGTTGGTCTGGAGTCCGATGGTTTGAATCCATGAATGGGGCTTGATACTCCCAGAAAAAACCCCAAGAGTAATCACCAAAGTCCCGAAGAGAACCGGGTCCGAGAAGTCCGCGCAGA
>JAOWBR010000004.1:87579-99756 GCA_028571145.1 Dionaea muscipula
TTTATTTTTATGAACCAAATACCGAAATAACCGAAATTTTAAAACCGAATTGGACCGAAATAACCGAATGCTCTCCCGTAGTTGTTGTAGATATTTTTTTACTAAAACTCCCTATTTTTCAACTAAGAGAAGAGGATAAAAGCTTCGTTGAAGATGTTCTTAGCGCTATCAAAAAAAAAACTGCCGACAAGGGACGTGCAAAAAAGCAACATTTTTTTTTTTAATTGTGTATTTGGAATGTTATTAACCTTTTTTTTTTTCAGTAAATATGTTTTTTTTTCACTCTCGCCTCTCGCTCCTTTCTCACAGCTCTCTCTGTCTCTGTCTCCCGTCTTCTCCCAACCCCTCCTCTCTTTCCTCCATTTTTCCGGCGAAGACTCCGGCGACAGCGCGCGAAGGCGGAGAAGGGCTGCGTGAGTCGGCGACGGAAGGATCCAGCGAAGTGTGGGGCACAACGGAGCCTCTGCGCGCGAATAATCGGCGACGATCGCGATTCCGGCTAGATCCCAGAACTGGGGCTCAAATCGGGCTTGGTGAGTTTTAAATTAATTTCCTTTCCTTCTAATTTTTCCAATTTGTCCTTACAAAATATTAGGTCTGTATCGGACAAGGGTTCTACTAGAGTAAAAGATTTCCCTTATTAACAACTATGCTCATCAAGTATGAATAACAAACCCTTCATGTATTGTTGCGGGTATAGAATGTTGCTGGATGAAATTTAATGTTGAGGTCTTCATCAGTCTATTGAGGTGGACTATATAATCCGAAGTCTGAATGGAGATTGTAGAGGAACTCTCATGTGAGTTTGTGCAAGAGGCCAAGTTGGAGCATCGTGAGAGTTGTAATGAGGTATGGGAACCGAAGATTGGTTTGCTTTTTGATTCAGAAATTGCTGCTCTTAAAATATATGACACTTTTGCAAAGCGACAAGGTTTTGGTGTGATAACCATTTCTACAAGGAAGTTGAATGGCGTTAGACATAATGTCACTTATGGTTGTAATCGGAGCAGAAAGTACAAGCCGAGGGGCTCGAATGTTATCAGGATTCTTTCAACAACCAAAACAGATTGTCCAGCAAGAATAAACATTGTTATGATGCCCGATGGGAGGTGGCGGTTGAATTCGTTTGTGATTGACCACAACCATGAATTTGACATTGAGGCGGCCAAATATTTGAAGAGCAATCGCACTTTGCAGCCACATGTGCAACGGGAGATTGAATTCAACAGAGATGTGGGATTAAGGATGAATAAAACAGTAAGTTCAGCAACGAGGCAGACAGGTGGCCCTGAAAATCTGATGTGGATAGAAAAGGATGCCCAGAATCACTTGGACAAAGTCAGAAGACATGAACTGCAGGTTAGTTAACGTTAAATCCATCTCATTTGAATTATATTGTATCCACCTATGCCTTTATTTATCGGAATTGTATTTGCAGGGAGGAGATGTCCAAGTAATGTTGTCCTTCTTTGCGAAACAACAAGCGGAGAATGAGGACTTCTATTATGCCATCGACGTAGATGAATTTGGTTGCTTAGCGAGAGTTTTTTGGGCCGATTCAAGAAGCAGAGAAGCATACAAATGGTTCGGCGATGTGATCACCTTTGACACCACTTACCTCGTCAACCAGTTTGATGTGCCTTTCGCCCCTTTTGTAGGGGTGAACCATCACCGGATGACGATTTTACTAGGATGTGGTTTGGTTGTACAAGAAGACACAGATTCTTTTGTGTGGTTGTTTGAGCAATGGCTAGCTTGCATGGGTGGGTGTCACCCTAGTGCCATTATCACCGATCAAGATAGGGCGATGCAAAATGCAATAGCCCATGTCTTCCCCAACACTCGTCACCGGTGGTGTTTGTGGCACATCATGAAGAAAATTCCCGAGAAGTTAAAGTCATACAAAGAGTATAAATCGATCAAATCACAGCTGAAGAATGTGGTTTACGATTCCCTAACTACGCAGGAGTTCGAAGAGGGTTGGCAATGCTTCATAGACCACTATGATCTACAAGATAATGGGTGGTTAAGCAGTATGTACGAGGAGAGGCGCCGATGGATACCCGCATATGTTAAAGATACCTTCTGGGCTGGGATGTCAACAACCCAACGTAGTGAGAGTTTGAATGCATTCTTCGATGGGTATGTCCATTCAAAGACATGCTTGAGAGAGTTTGTGGAACAATATGAGAATGCACTATTGAAGAAGGTCATGCAAGAAGAAGAACAAGACGCCAACTGCAAGAACAGACAGAAGTACAACCTGTCCCCTTACGGATTTGAGAGCCAATTTCAGCAAGCATACACGATTGCCATCTTCACCATATTTCTCAAGCAAGTTGGGGACTTGATTGGAAGCCACTTGACAATGGGCGAGTTAAAAGATGACATTAGGGAGTACTTTGTTGAACAGGACATCTTAGTCGGCAAGGAACACGTTTTTAAAACTGTTAATCTCATTGTTCATTTTAACGAGGAATCAAAAGATACCAACTGCACCTGCCGGATGTTCGAGAGTGTAGGGATCCCATGCACACACATGATTTGCATTTGGAAGAACAAAAAGCTTACTACTGTGCCGGATAAATATATTCTTCACCGATGGAGGAAAGACATGGTGAGAAGTCACACGAAAATGAAGGTGAGCTACAGTAATTGGCAAACCAAGCCGGAATGGCGTCGTTATGACTGTTTAAAGCGGAAATTCAATAAGGGCGTTGATCAGGTCATACATTCCGAAAAGATGAGTGTTTGGTTGGATGGTAAATTGGATGACATTATACAAGAGGCCAAGGCTATAAGGATGGTGGGTGAGAATACAGAAGCTGTTGGTGCTAACGTTGGGGGAAGCAGTGCCAGCAACAAGATGCCAACTCTAGAAGAATATGGCACGAATTTGACGAAGTTGGCCGAAGAGGTATATTCTGAATATGTCCTTAGATGTTTATTTATATAGCTAAAACTGTAAATGTTAGCATGTTGAGCTGGTGGCAAGCTGAATTTGTCTTCCTTTTGAAGGGTAAATTGGATCCTGTTGTAGGAAGACAGGAGCAAATAGAGCGAGTAACCCAAATTCTTGGCAGGCGCACAAAAAATAATCCTTGTCTTATTGGAGAGCCAGGCGTTGGCAAGACAGCAATTGCTGAAGGGCTTGCTCAACGAATTGCAAATGGTGATGTTCCAGAGACAATAGAGGGGAAGAAGGTATCGCTCCTATATCTGCCATGCTAAAGAATACCACAATGAAGTGGGAGCGTATTAATTTTCTTTGCAATGCTAGGTGGTGTTGTTGCAATTTGGATAAGAGCATCTCCAGTGGAAATGTAGTGAGATTTTTAGTGCAAGTTTTCAGGGAAAAAATATTTTTTGATAGGAGAGAGTGTGATATTGTTAGTGTAGTTGTTAAAGTTAGAGAATGTGTTAAATTGTGAAGTGGAGGGGAGAGAGGAGGGGGAGGGGGTACTGCCACTTTTTTCTGACTTTTGCATTTAAGGAGGGAGGGGAGGAGAGAGAAGGAGGGAGAAAAAATGGATCTATACAATTAACAAATATCTTAACAATCACTTTTAACATCTTTATTTTATCACATATTTCATTTTTATGTAAGAATCACAAATTTTAATGTATAATATCCCTTAACAATCACTAAATTTAAATGATCCATTCTGGATGCTCTAATAACTTTAAGTTGATTGTCAACAGTTCATATTGATTAGTATTATAACCCATCTGATTTAACTTTTTTGTTTTTATTTGATAGTCCTAAGTTCAATATCAGATATCCAGGCCCCAAGTTACATTGTGGGAAGGCTGACATTCTTTGCTGAACGGATACTAGGTCGGTCAATTGCATGTTGAGTATTAACATTGGCTGCACTAAAGTATGCCGATACCCAGATCAGAAATAAAAGTGATTGCAAAAGCTGTTGGTGAAAATTGGGTTAAATATCTTTTGAAAAGCAAGTTCTCAGTGTGGAGCAAAGTTCTTGTCCACTGATTCAGTTGTCTCATCCTTAAACTTGGAGAAGTATGGTGTCTTCTTACCTTTGGTTCTGCAGGTTATAACTCTTGATATGGGTCTTCTTGTTGCTGGAACTAAATACCGTGGAGAGAGTGAGGAAAGACTGAAGAAGTTAATGGAAGAAGTTAGACAGAGTGATGAGATCATTCTGTTTATTGATGAGGTGCATACCTTGATTTGGGCCGGACCTGCAGCCAACCTACTTAAACCAGCACTTGCAAGGGGTGAACTACAGGTAGTTTGCTTTCCTTACAACATGAAAATGAGCAATTTTTTTCTTCTCTAATTTACATGATCTTATTAGTTGTATGCTTGTGTAAGTATGGGTTTTGGTTGCTGAAGTTGGTTTTTCTGATTTTCTAGTGTATAGGGGCCACAACACTTGATGAATATAGAACACACATTGAGAAAGACCCAGCACTTGAAAGAAGATTTCAGCCTGTCAAAGTGCCAGAACCAACAGTTGATGAAACTGTCCAGATTCTGAAAGGTCTTCGTGAACGATATGAGATACACCACAAGCTTCATTATACAGATGAAGCGCTGGTTGCTGCAGCGAAACTCTCTCACCGGTATATTAGGTATATCTCTGCTTTTTGCACTATTGTGCATGACCTTACTATGTTAACAGTGCATTCTTGGTTAATTTCGGATTCTCAATTTCTGGGCATCCTAATTTTGGTATTACATTATTGTATGTTAGGCAGCCGATAATCAACATATTATATTTGTCGGATCTCTGTGTATATACCCTAACGAATACATGTGGCCGACTCATCTAGTAGCATTTGGTCATAAGAATGATGAAATGATGATCATTGAATCCGAAAATGGGCTTTCTTGGAATAACCATTGTGCTTTGAATGGGCAAAAGCAAGGGCTTATGGAGAAAGATGAAGCAGATAAACCAAATAACATTCAGTTTTTGTTTTTTCTAAGCTATTATTTACAGTACATATTTTGTACCTTCTGTTTGTAGTCTGTCATTCGAAATCATTTAGCTGCATGCTCTGATAATTTTTCTCCGTATGTGGTAGCATGCTCTCAGTTTACAATCATGCCTATTTTCTTCAAAGTTCGTGGTGCAATTTGTTTTCTGTTCTATTACAGTCATATTTCTTCCTTATCTTGTGCTTAACTAACCTATCTTATTATGTTGGATACCTTATGGAACAGTGACCGCTTTTTGCCTGACAAAGCTATTGACCTTGTTGACGAAGCTGGGTCTCGTGTTCGATTGCGTCATGCACGAGTAAGAGCGCCTCTTCCATTCAATTGCCGTCCTTTTTTCAGGCGAAGCAATCTTCCAGTACATAATATAATTTTTCCTGCAGCTTCCAGAAGATGCCAGAGAGCTTGAGAAAGAGCTTAGACAAATCACCAAAGAAAAGAACGAAGCTGTCCGTAGCCAAGATTTTGAGAAGGTCAGACTGTTTGTTGCTAAATGGTTGTTCATTTCTTCTCATTGGTCGGATCTCCTTGTTCTTGGTTTTTGCTCCTTAAAAGTGCTGAATTCTTTGGAGTGGTAAATGTTTTTGTCATGTTCTTCCCAAGCATAGAGGGTTTTTTATTACTCCTGCTTTGTTTTTAATATATCCCCTCATGCTTATGCTAAAGAAGTTACTGTACTTCCATTAATGTTTTCTTGGAAAGTTTAACATCAACAGGAACCAACTGTCCCTGTTGGAATGTTTCATTAGATATTTCCTTTGGGCTAATGAGTGTTAGCATTGGTTGGCTAAGGAGGTTCATCCCCATCGGCATCTTCCTCCTGCCGATATTTGTTCCGTTTTTTGCAGCTATCTTCTGCGCAGGAGGAGTTGGTGAAAACTCCTTAATTGTAATAGAATATCTGCAATTCTTACTTCTCTATATATCAAGCTGACCCTTACTGACCATATTGTCTAGGCCAGTGAGCTGCGTGATCGAGAAATTGACCTGAAAACACAAATATCAGTGCTTGTGGAGAAGAACAAGGAAATGAGCAAGGCAGAGAATGAGGTGGGTGATGGTGGTCCTGTTGTAACAGAAGCTGATATTCAGCAAATTGTTTCTTCTTGGACTGGTGTTCCAGTTGAGAAAGTGTCTACTGATGAATCCGAGCGTCTCTTGAAGTTGGAAGAGACCCTTCATAAGAGAATCATTGGTCAAGACGAAGCAGTGGTGGCCGTTAGTCGCGCCATCCGCCGTGCCCGTGTTGGGCTTAAGGATCCTAACCGCCCAATTGCCAGCTTCATCTTTTCCGGCCCAACTGGTGTAGGGAAGTCAGAATTGGCGAAAGCTCTTGCTGCATATTATTTTGGTTCTGAAGAAGCCATGATCCGGCTCGATATGAGTGAGTTCATGGAGAGGCACACTGTCTCTAAGCTAATTGGTTCTCCACCCGGATATGTTGGTTACACTGAGGGTGGCCAGCTTACTGAGGCTGTCCGGCGACGGCCATACACCGTTGTTCTCTTTGATGAAATTGAGAAGGCACATCCTGATGTCTTCAACATGATGCTTCAGATTCTTGAAGATGGGAGGCTGACAGATAGCAAGGGAAGAACAGTTGACTTCAAGAACACGCTTCTCATTATGACTTCAAATCTGGGAAGCAGTGCAATTCAAAAGGGTCCTCGTCAAAGGTTTGGGTTTCTTCTAGGTATTGATGGCGACGACGATGAGGAGGACAACCAAAATAAGCAAATCAAAGACTCAGTGAATAAGGAACTGAAGAATTATTTCAGACCCGAATTCTTGAATAGGTTAGATGAGACGATCGTCTTCCGGCGGCTGACCTCCGATGAGATCAAACAAATTGCTAGGATAATGCTGACGGAAGTTTTCGCGAGGGTGAATGCAAAAGGAATCGGAATCCAGGTGACAGAGAAGTTCATCGGTCTCGTTGCCACGGAAGGCTATAAACCTTCTTATGGAGCAAGGCCTTTGAGAAGAGCCATAGTGAGGCTACTGGAGGACAGCTTAGCGGAGAAGATGCTTTCTAGGGAAATTAAAGAAGGGGATTCGGTTATTGTCGATGTCGATGAGAACAAACATGTTATTGTGCTAAATGGTAAGGGTGAGAGAGCTCTTCCTACTCCCCCAGTTGAACCGCTTCCCGAGAACCTGCGATCAGCTTAAATTTCATTGTTGCTCTTGTACTCGTCCTGTTTCAATTGTAAATGGAGTTCATGTTGCCTCACACTACCACCCAATTCTGCATCATCGCAAATACGAGCGGTTGGATTGGTGGCTGGCCATTCTGCTTGTACCTACCTACTTTCTTTCTGTGTCGATGACATTGCAACAGCAGTGGCTTTGCGGGTGGTTTCCTATCCACTGATTCATAGTTCCAGTATAGTGGTGAGTCAGAGGAATGATAGAATTTATAAGCCTTTTGTTTGATCATGTGCCAAGAGCCCGACTACTAGAATTCAGTTTTCACGTTTTCTTGTAAGCCTTTTGTTTAGGTTTCTTGTTGAGGTTGGTCGTTATATTGCTGCGCCTTACGAGCAACACTGCAAGTTCTGCATGGGATTAAGTTCTAGTTACCCTTCAGTGCAGAAGCAATAATTCGTCATGAGAGTTTCTGATATTGGTTAAATTGCCGGATAAATGTCGACATTGGTGATGGTCAGATGCATTTATCTTGCTATACTGTTCTTGTGTGGATCTGTGCCCAAAATGCCAAAATCTTCTTCTTCTTCTTCATGTAATTTTCTTCTCTGTGCGAAGTTTTCATCTCTCTTTCATTTCATAGACAGATAGATTAGTTTGATAGCAAGAGTGATGTTTGTCAAGGCTTGCATAGTGGCTGGTAACCGCATAAACAAACAAGAGGACATCAAACACGAAAGGTACAAAACCTTCCTTTCGAGGGTTCATAACAGAATCTTTCTTATCTCTACTTAAAAAAGAATCATGATACAAGCATAATTATTCGTGTACAATAATTTATACAAAATCATATACACTATTCATTTTATTATTGGTTTTTATTCATCAATCTTTATTTACAATTCTAAAATAAAAAAGTTAACGGTTGTGATGCTGTGTAATCATAACATAACAAAAATTTATTGTGTTTCTATCATTGTTGCTTACAAAAATCAACCACTTAGCTTGTTTTCGCTCTCCTACACCCGCACTTACATGGCTTGAACAACCAAGACCCCAGGGCCAGGATGAGGCAATGACCTAACTAGCAATTCCAGTTGACATGATCAAACCGCTTTTGGAAAATGCAATTGTCTATCGCTATAGAAAAAACAACAATAGTATCATTTCTCATTGGGTGAGATTGATCACATATATCCGTGAGATATATGCACATAAAATTCAACAATTTTAGTGTGTTGACTGTTGACTATTTAACATACACTGTCCAAATCTAATCAGAAGATTAAGTTTGAGCCATAAATATAAAGTAATGTATGAATAAATAATACAACAATGCATTGTTACGAGAATATACATGAATATAGTAATAAAAATAGGGCTGTAAATTGAGTAGAATAACTCAAGCTCAAATTGAGATCTGCTCGATTAGAGCTCGCTCGAACTCGAACTCGTTTATATAATGAGTAAAGTCGATTTTATTTTTTTAGCTAGATTACTTAACAAGTAGAGATTGAGCATTAGCCCGCTAAGCTCGTTACACTCGAGAACAACTCGAAATTTTTTGAGCTACTCGTGATTTATTCGACTCAGTAAATACTCGGTACAACTCGACTCGATTCTTATATTAAAGCAATAGACCGTAGCTTAAAAAGGTTCATAATATAAATATATTAAAATTAATTAAAAGTATAACCTTTATTATCTTAATTTTTTTTTAAATATTTAACTTTATTATACAGTAAGTCTAAGAGAGTGTTCCAACATAAAAATTCTTAACGAGTTCGAGTTATTATGCAGCAAGTATATGAAATTTTTAACAAGTTCGAGTCGAGTCAAGATGCACTTGGATTTATTTGGTTCGATTTACAGCCTTATGAGTAGCTCACGTTTGACTCACAATTAGTTTGATTAGAGCTCGCTCGAACTCGGTTCGTTAATAAGCTCGCTCGAACTCGACTCGTCATATTAACGAGCCGAGTCAAGCTTGAGAGTTATACCCGAAAAAATACGCCACGAAGACGACGGATACCCGAGACACGTTGGCGAGCGTGGATCCTGCCACCGACACCTAGACATGTGATGTAGACAAACGCAGACCCCACCAAGATCGACGAGCACCCGGAGCGACTGACCGCCCGCCGAGTCAAGTTATATTAAGCTTGAGTGTTATATCCGAAAAAATACGCCACGTAGGCGACGGATACTTGAGACACGTTGGCGAGTGTGGACCCTAGCACCGACACCTAGGCATGTGACATGGACAAACACGGACCTCGCCAAGATCGCCGAGCACCCGAAGCGACTGGCCGCCCGTCGAGCCACCCGGTCGACTGGCCGCGTGACCACCGGTGTGCGGCCAGGCATTTCCACGCGGCCAGCAAGACGTGCGATAAGGCGACACGAAGGAGTTCCACAATGAAACTCTCAACCTCCCGAGATTTGTCACGAAGTCGGGCATGATGAACGAACCACCGCGAATACGCAAAATCGCCAAAGTGTTTCTGAAGAAGAGCTTGTTACCAAGGCTGAATTTCGACAGCTCGTGGATATGGTGATGACCTACATGAACCAATTCGCCGCTGCTATGCACCCGTATTTACATACTAGCACGACACAACCTTCCCTGCGCACGTCTCTTGGTTTTCCGTTCACGGGATAGGGTTTTGAACCCGCAGCAATGCCTCTAAATCTGGTGGATCCTCAGGCCGGCATAGCATACGCCAAACATCAGGACAGGCAAGGACGTCCATGATCAAAGCAGCATAGAGGTTCAAGCAAAGCAACGCGTAGAGCGGCAAGAGAGACCATGTGTACGTCAAGAGCAAGATCGTCTTTCTCTTCGGACCCGATCGACTCAGATAGCAACACTTTGAGAGAAGAAGATGATGACACCGACTCTTACGAAACTAATAAGGGGAAGCGGCGATGTTCGATGTCGTACCGACTCGGGTGCTACCGGTGATAACATGTGGAGTCCTTCCACGTGTCATTGAAGCTTATGAGATCAAACCAAGACTCTAACAAAACATGTCTAACAAGGCATCTCAAAACAACATATATCTACTTGATCTTATCAAAAACCAAATCTATCAGAATACACAGCGAAAAATTATACACAACGGAAGTCTTAAACCTAGAAAACAATAAAATCCTAGAGGAATGACATCGTCCCGTCCTCGACATCCATTCAGATCTCAGTCTAAACCTAAAACCCACAGTATAGCACTGTCAACCGACTAAAGTTGAGTAAGGGTAGAGGGTTCCAGTAAAACATAACTTTAAAATAGAATTTTCATATATAAAAACAAATCAAACATCTCATAGAGAAACATGGAAACAATCATGCTGAATCTAAAAACAAGTCTGAACCTGAAATCAAGCATCTCAAACCATTTCATAGATTTTAAGAATCTCAAATCGTTGAATAAACCTCATATAAAAATATTTAACATAACTCAAACAAATCTCACGGAAAGGCACAATGAATCTAATCACAGATAACTCACATAAAAAATGTATATCACACACATCTCATCACAAGTCAAATCTTATGGAAAGTCCATGTGAAAATTCCGAATTTGTGAACTACTCCTTACCTGGTGGATATAGATATATAACCTCAAACCGATCCTCAAAAGTCCAATATGAAACTCATATCAAAACCTGAACAATATACACAAAGTATAATCACTTATATACTTAAAATGATATACAAGAGAAATAACCTATAATCAAGTCTCTATCTCTCTTTAAATCCTCAAACCTATTCTAGAGACCTTATCTAAGATGTCTCAAATCATTCGTAACCTCCTGGGTTCAAGAACAAGCAACCTTAAAGTTTTCGGGCCTTCCGATGGTCCGTTAAACCCCCTCCCATCATCTTTTAGTAAAACATCCATAACTTTCTCATACGATGTTCGATTGAGGTGATCCAACTTCTTACTTATAGCTAACATCGATATCTACAACTTTTGTTTTTTAACTTTTCTCAAACTCGGAGTAGAAAGTGGTCAAAAGTGACCGGACAACTTATCTGCAATATGGGTGGTCGACCACTTGAGTTCAAGTGGTCAACCACTTGCAGTTCCTGCACAAAATTAGCTTTTGCCCGAAGCTCGAAATCAATACAAACTCAACCCAAACTCGATCTCAAGGCCTTAAACACATCATAAATCATGTACTCAATATGCTTAGATCATTTATAAGTTGAATCAACATCGAATTCATGAATTCACCACCTTAAAAATCATATATGAGCAAGGAATCCCAAATTCCTCATTTTCATGACTTGTACCAAAATTCGTCAATCTAATAATCATCCATTAGCTCATACACATCACAAAACATGTACACATCATGATTGAATCATTCTTAAGCTTACCCAATCTCTGGTTTGTCATTTCACTTTGGTGAAAAACCATATAAAGCTTAAAAGCTATAATTTTCTTAATTCCATTGATTCTCACCCTAAGTTAATGATCTTATGAACTAAAAAAGAGATTATAAACTCACCCAATCAGGGATGAGATAGTCTTTTCAGCTCCTCCTCTAATCACCAAATTCGCACAAGAATACACAAGAGGAAATACTCACTAACTTTTCCCTCTTCCCTCTTCCTTCTTCCTTCTTCCTTCTTTCTCTTTTCCTTTTCCTTTTCTCTTCTCCCTTTCTCGGCTCTCTAAGGGGTGTCAAACGTGTCGTGCCGTTCAACTTTCGTGTCGTGTTGTGTCGTGTCATGCATTTTCGTGCTTTTCGTACCTATTTTACTTAATCGTGTCGTGCCATGATATTGTTTGAGCATGCCGTGTTGGGTCATTTTACTTTGACGTGTCGTGTCATGCCGTGTCATTTTTAAATAGTGTCATGTCGTGTTGGACCGTTTACTTAATCGTGTCGTCTCGTGCGGTGTCTTTTTGTTTACTTTGTCGTGTCGTGTCGGGTCGTGTTGTTTAACCTCTATTCCGTGTCGTGCTATCGTGTTGTGTCGTGCTTTAAACGTGTCATGTTTTTTTTTTTTTTTTTTTTTTGTTTTCAAGTTGAATTTGAAAGATTTT
>JAOWBR010000005.1:1669-16669 GCA_028571145.1 Dionaea muscipula
AAAATGGGTTTCTTGATCTTGAAAAAGAAGTTAATCGTTTGACTCCTTCTTGTTTAATTCCTTGTCGTCTGACTCCTTCTTGTTTAATTCCTTCTTCTTTGACTTCTTCTTGTTTAATTCTTTATTCTTTGACTTATTCTTGTTTAATTCCTTATTATTATTATTTGACTGATTTTTCCTGAATCTATAAATTATACGTCCTTTCGTTAAATCATAAGAACTTATCTGAATTTTGACCCTATCTCCCGGGAGAACCCGTATAAAATGACACCGAATCTTTCCAGAAATATAACCAAGAATCAAAGTGTTATCGTTTAGTTGTACTCGGAACATACCATTCGAAAGTGCGTCAGTAACCAAACCTTCCTCAATCGATGTTTCTTCTTTTTTTGTCATTCCAAAAAAAACCTCCTTGAGTATTAGGAATAGCGTCGGGAAGATAGTCGATAGACCGATCTTCGCCTTTTTTACTAAAAGTAAGTTTCAGATCCACTTTGCATATTGCAATTAAAAGGATTACCATATATAACATAAGATTTCTCCTCCAATTTTTTGTAGTCTCGCCTCTCGATCTGTCATTATACCTCGAGAGGTCGAAAGGATTACAATCCCCATTCCGCCTAAAACTCTCGGAATTTCTTGATAGTTAGAATAGATTCGTAGACTAGGTCGACTGACCTGTTTCATATTGAAAAGTTTTCGAGAGCGTCCTTTCCTATTCCCTATATATTGCAAATTTTGTTGCAGAGTGACAACCAAGAATTCTTTATTTCTTTCCTTATGTTTTCTCGTGTTTTCAATAAACCCTTCGCGTAGGAGTATTTTAACAACGTTTTCGCTAATCTTAGTACAGGCTATTCGAACCCGGATTTTTCCATTCATGTCAGCATTTCGTATAGAGGTTAGTATATCGGCAATAGTGTCTTTACTCATGATCAACTAAGTTTAGTGGTACCTCCTAATTTTGATATAATCAACATGTTTTTTTTAGTTTTTTTTTTATAAATTATAAAATTGATAATGAAAAGGGATATATACGTGATACACACTTTATTAAGTTCTTCTTTCTTAATTTATTAAAAAAGTTCATTTTAATATTCTACTAGATCAAGGTCTTCTCTTATAATATCTCGGGAGCTAATGAAACTATTTTAGTAAACTTTAACTGTCTCAACTCCTCGGTGATCGCGCCAAAAACTCTAGTTCCTTTTGGATTTCTTCTTTGATCAATGATAACTGCAGCATTGTCATCATACCGTATTATCATACCGTTGTCACGTTTGAGTTCTTGACGGGTACGTACAATTACTGCTCTGACTACTTCTGATCTTTGTAATGGCATTTTTGGTAGTGCTTCTTTGATCACAGCAACAATAACGTCACCAATATAAGCATATCGACGATTGCTAGCTCCTATGATTCGAATACACATTAATTTTCGAGCCCCACTGTTATCTGCTACATTCAAATAGGTTTGAGGTTGAATCATAGTTTTTTATGCAAAGGTGAAAAAAAGAAAGAAATATTGTTTGTCCGAAAGAAAAAACCGATGCTTTTTCGACCAAAAATGGATCTTCTTTGCTTCTATATTCTCATATGAGAATGAATTCCCATATGAGATTTGTGTGTAAAAAAAAAGAGAAAGAAATATTGTTCGTCCGAAAGAAAAACCGATGCTTTTTCGCCCCAAAATGGATCTTCTTTGCTTCTATATTCCTATTATGAGATGATGAATTTAGTTCGTATAGGCATTTTGGATGCCACTAGTGAAAGAGCCTTTCTGGCTATTTCTTTCGATACTCCTCTTATTTCATAAAGGATTCGACCCGGTTTGACAACAGCTACCCAATATTTGGGGGATCCTTTCCCCGAACCCATACGTGTTTCTGTCGATCTTACTGTAACTACTTTGTCGGGAAAGATGCGTATCCATATCTTTCCACCACGCCGTGCCTTTCGTATCATTGCTCGTCGACCTGCTTCTATTTGTCTTGATGTGATCCAAGCGGGTTCAAGTGCCTGAAGAGCATATTTACCGAAACATATATGATTACCTCGAGAAGATATTCCAGTCATTCTTCCTCTATGTTGTTTACGGAATCTGGTTCTTTTGGGGTTATAGTTGATGTTTCTTTTGCAATTCCATCTCTACTACAGAATCGGACATGAGAGTTTCTTCTCATCCGGCTCCTCACGAATGAAAAAATGAAATAAATAGTTCATTAAATTGTTTATGCGTCTATTTAAGGATAGACTGAGAAAAAAGAAAAAAAAAAACGATATTTTTTGATAGTTCTAATAAAATAAAAAAAAAAAGGAAAAAATAATTTTCATTTTATCAATCTTTTAGTTAAGTTATAAGTTATAAAAAGATTTTCGTTTGTCTTTTCGTCTATTAGCTCATTTCCATTGTCCCAATCCAATAAGACCTTCGCGGGCGAATATTGACTCTTTATTTATCTATTTCAGTTGTAAAGTGTAAAGTTAGTTCGCGATTTATTAGAATAGATCAATTGGTCGCTGGTTCCTTTCGCCATCCCCCCCACTGAATCTTAAGGATTCTTTTTTAATGGAATCTTATCTATTCACAGGTTACATCGTTCCCATTACTTCTTGATTAATGCTTAGGTCTGAATTCTACAACGGAGCTCTTCATGCCTTTTTTTCCTGAGCCAACCTTCTTAGTGTTTATTGGCTCCAGGCTCTCATTTTTTTCGATGAATGAAGATATTCAAAGAATTTTTGAAGAAGTCAATGCTTTATTACACTGCTTTTTTTAGGTGATTCATAGACCTTACATGTTGGAATTTCTTTCATTAAAAGATTTTTTTCTTTCTATCATCCTCTCCTTTATCCGCATCCATTTATATTTTGCTTTACAACTCAGAATTTGGTTGAGATCCCTTTTTGTCTTTGTTTATGCTAAAATTATTTCAGTTGCTACAATGATAGGCTCATCCTCTCTTGACTGTTTATGTGGATCCAGATAATCCGAAGTGATGAGTTAGTTAGAGGTTTTCTAGTTATTCGTAACCCTAACAAAAAACAACGAGTCACACACTAAGCATAGCAATCTTTTAGGGGGTAAATTGAGTTTTTATTCAATCTTATAGGATATTGGATTAAAATTTAATTAAAAATTCTCTACTCTAATCTAAAATTATCTACTCTAATCTAATTAAAAAGAAGAATCTAGTATTTTTCTTTTCATTTAATAGAATAGAAATTGAATAGAAATATTTTCTCTTTTTTTGTTCTATGTCCTTGTTGAATTCATGGGAAAGAGAAAAAAGGCTTTCTTATTTCTCGCCTATAAATATCCAAATCTTGATACCTAAGATCCCATAGATAGTTCGAACACTATAGGCGCAATAATCCATTTTAGCTCGAATGGTTTGTAGGGGAACTCTACCCGTTTGGATCCATTTGATCCGTGCTTTTTCTTTACCCTGAATACGACCTGCAATTTGTATTTTCAGTCCTTTTGTATTAGCTTCTTTGCTGAATTTAATAGCTTGCCTCATTATTTTTCGCAATGAAATTCTTTTCTTTAATTGTAGTGCTATAAATTCGGCAAGAATAGTAGAGTGTCCGTAAGGTTTTTTAATTCTTATGATGTCAATGTAAAGTTGTTTTGGGGGCACCCAATTGAATTCTTTTTGTAGATTCACTTTTAGTTCTTCTTGTAGATTCATTTTTAGTTCTTTGATACTTTCTTTGATACTTTTTTGTCTTCTATTTTTTATTGTTTTTATTAATGGTATGGGGAATCCCGTATATATTTTGATCTTCATTATTTTTAGCATACTCATTCTTTTTCTTATATTTATTATACCCTTTTCTTTTCTAATTGGATTTTCTTGGTTTTTTTTAATTTCTATACGTGCAATTCCAATTCCTTTGGGAGAGTCATCCAATCTTAATTTAAATTCTTTCACTAATTCTTGCATTCTTTTTTGTGCATAATTCATGATATAATTGCGTATTTTTTGATCTTCTTGTAGACCTTTGGAATAATCTTTTGGTTGTGCAAACCAAATAGAATAATGATTTTGGCTTATATTAACTCTGAAACCAAGTGGATTCATTTTTTGGCCCATATTACTTCAACCCCCTCCCACTCATAGAGATCCGTTTCTCTTTCAATTTATTACTTAGTTTTTCCGATTGACTCTGTCTTATTTTTTGACTCTGTCTTCTTTTCATTTTATCACCTAGTCTTTTAGATTCCCTATGTCCTTTTTCAATATTATTGATATTATTGAATCTAACAGTTATATGACAAGTTGATCTTTTTATCAGACAACTACGGCCTTGAGCTTGAGGTTTTAATTTTTTTTGGGTAGGTCCTTGGTTGACTTCAATTCCACTAATGATTAATTCATCTTTATCGTGTGACTTAGCGGCTTTTTCTCCTCCCGAATAAATCAATTTCAAAATTGGATAAGATGCTCGATAAGGTATGAATTCGAGTATCCTGAGTGCGTCCTCATAGGGAATTTCACGGATTAGATCACTAATTCTTCGCGCTTTCTGAGCAGACATAGGGATATAGTGACCTGAAGTGGATATGTCAGGAAATTCAGAATATGTTGTCTTGTGTTTTTTTATCATAAGATTTATTTATCACTAATACTAATGAAGTAGAAGCATCTAGATTTCTTAACGACGGGATCTCTTATCTTTTTTTTTTGCATGTTTCACGAAATTTCGAGTAGGTACAAATTCCCCCAATTTGTGGCCTACCATATGAACTGTTATATAAACAGGCAAATGTTCCTTTCCATTATGTATAGCAATAGTATGGCCTATCATTGTAGGCATAATTGTGGATGCTCGGGACCAAGTTACTATTATTTCTTTTTCTTCTTTTGTGTTAAGCTTATCAATCTTTCTTAATAAATGATTTGCTACAAAAGGGTTTTTTTTTAGTGAACGTGTCATAGTTAATTACTCTTATTCTTTTTTTTTTTGTTGAAGAAACTGATTCGATTTTATCTCCTATTTCCTACGTCGACGAAGAATCAATCGATCACTATATTTCTTACTCTTTCTAGTTCTTCTTCCAAGTGCAGGATAACCCCAAGGTGTTGTGGGTTTTTTTCTACCAATTGGGGCCTTCCCTTCACCACCGCCATGGGGATGGTCTACAGGGTTCATAACTACTCCTCTTACTACAGGCCGTTTCCCTCGCCAACGCTTAGATCCCGCTTTGCCCAAACTTTTCTGGTTCACTCCAACATTGCCTACTTGTCCGATTGTTGCTGAGCAGTTTTTGTATATCAAACGGACCTCCCCAGAAGGTAATTTTACTGTGGCGGATTTTCCCTCTTTTGCAATCAATTTTGCTACAGCACCCGCTGCTCTAGCTAATTGTCCACCCTTCCCAAGTGTGATTTCTATGTTATGTATGGCTGTGCCTAAGGGCATTTCGGTCAAAGGTAAGGCATTTCCCATTTTTATAGGAACTTCTTTACCAGCAACAATGGTATCTCCAATTATAGCCCCTCTTGGATGCAAAATATATTTCTTTTTACCATCCCTATAGTGTATGAGACAAATGTGTGTATTTCGATTAGGGTCGTATTCTATGGTTACGATTCTACCATATATGTCTTTTTCAGTCCGTCTAAAATCAATTTGACGGTATAGACGCTTATGACCTCCTCCTCTATGCCTTGCGGTAATGATTCCTCTGGAATTATGACCTTTTTTGCGGCCATGTCCATAGATCAAATTGTTTCGTGGATTGGATTTCACTTGACTGTCTACGGTTCTATTGCGTGTCCTCGGGGTAGAAGTTATGTAGAAAGGTATGGCCATGCTTTTCAGTATTTTTATTGAAGTTCTTTTCTTTCGAATTCTAATAGAAGAGGTAGCTAGGAGGTGGAATAGGCCTTTGAAGGGTAATGATTATACGTTTGTAATGCATTGTATGTCCCATTCTTCTACCCTTTTTCGGGAGTCGATGACTATTCATAGCTCTTACCTTGACACCAAAGAAGAGTTCGACCCAATGCTTTATCTCTGTTTTAGTTGATCCTGATTCGACATTAGAAGTATATTGATTTTGAGAGCGTAATCGCTTACTTTTGTCTGTAAGAATTGGGTATATAAGAGTATCCATAAATCTTCTTGCCTATGAGTTCTATTCTCAATAAGAATGCTAGTTCTTACGTTTCCTATTAAGGAATGAATATAGCAAACAATTCCTTATGTATGTATGCTGAGATTTCATTGATAGAGATCCAATTCCAATAGACTTCTCCTATCCCATTGGTATGCATCCAGTAGGAATTGAACCTACGACTTCGCCAATTATGAGTTGGGTGCTTTAACCATTCAGCCATGGATGCTTCGTGGGTATCTTCCTACAATGAAATCTAAGGGAAACTCGCTGTTGTGTTTTCTACTTATACTGACTGAAATAGAATAGAAAAGAAGAAAAGAACAGAGTATCTAGCTATTCTAGCTATTATCGTATAATAACAATAAATTTTTAGAACCAATGAGTAGGCCAATTCTATGTTATTTATCAGATTTATCAGAAACTATTCGTTAATGGCTTACTTCCATCTCATTCAGTCTGTCGTTTTCATAGGTCTTTTTTTTGTATTTATTACCGCAATACGCAATAGACGAACGATGGGTGGGTGGGATAGTGCTAATTCGAGCTACTTTAAGTATTAAGGAGGGATCTTATGAGAACTAGTTTCAAAAGGATTTATTATGTCTTCGTAATCAAGGTTTCGCAGGTCATAATCGAGATATTATTTCAGCAACAGGCTAGTAAAATGAGGTTTCTTGTTGTCGTACTAAGCGAACAAATGTATCAATCGATGTATGGGGACAAGTCAGTAGACAAGACTCGCATCAAGGAAGTTCTAAGTATTGAACTCAAAATGAAAATGGAAAGGGTATTCGATTCTTTCGTGATATACCTGCAAAGGTTAACGAATGATCATCTCCTAGATCTTGTATATTATATCTTTTACTCAAAACTGGAGTGCTATTATGAAGAGTATAGAGAACTAGGTTTTACAATTAATTTCTCGACCTTACTCTTACAAAGCAGTGGGGAAAGATACAAGATCTATGAAGATTCGACCGTACCTGAATTAGTCCATCTTTTGCTTGGTATTCTTCTACCAGAGTTGGAGATGGAACTTGGACTGGGAAGTCGTATCTTGCCACGAAACGTGAAATTTGAAATAGAACTAGACAATTTCATAAAAAAAATTCTTCATCGAGCGTTGATAAGATTCATCGACTATGCATTAAAAAACGATGATCGGATTAACGTTTTGATGGATAGGATCAAGGAGGAAATTGTTCGCGGTATTCGTGAAAAAGCGAATAATAAAGTGCATGCAATTGAAACCTCTCTTGAACGAGTCTTTACTATTGTCAAAGAATATCTAAGCGAAGGATTCAACAAAGAGGCAGCTTTTGATCTTTTCTATAAGATCCTTAGGGAAGAGGTCGGAAAGGTGGTTATCGAGGAGAAACATTGTACGCGTGCAAAGTTATTTTTCCACTTCTAAATTAAAAAAGGGAAACTCGCTGTTGCGTTTTCTACTTAATTAAACTGAGCTAGCGAGTCTCTATCTATTTGCATGCTATTTGGATATAATAGAATCTAGAGTTTTGAATAGAGAATTCGAATCGAATCGAGATTTGATAGTTTAATTAAATAGAGAGAACATAGATTCAATTATTCGTTCTAGCTATAAGACGACTTCTATTCCTATTATTTTCTATTATTCATTTTTCATAATTACATAAGATGACATTCTTCTACTTTCTTTTCTTATTTACTCTTGTTTATTCAAAATTGTAATGTAATAATGTATAATGTAGACACATTTCTTTTTGATGATCTTTCACTCAGAATTGATCACAAGAGTGCCTTTGGCACATATACCACTGAATCAGTCGTTTTCATAGTAATACAAAAAGGAATATGTATAAAAAAGAGACTGTATTCTGTAAGTACCTTAAAGCCTAAGGCTTTCTATATTTCTATTTTTCCATCTTTTCATTATGAAAATAAAAAAAGAATTTAAATTATGGCTTTGGGAATTGAGAGAGGTATTGAGAGATATCAAGAATTCTCACAATCCTGTCCCTTTGGCCTATTCTTTCTATTCGCGTCTCCAATTAACGTTCTTTTTCATTCAAATCTTTTTCCACCAAGAACGTTTTCTCAAACTCTTTGATCCAAAAATTTGGAGTCTGGTACTTTCACCACCGGGTTCAAAAAGAAATCCATATTTCAAATTCACGATCAAGGGTGTCCTATTGTTTTTTGTAGTATCGGTCCTTCTATATCGTCTTAACAATCGAGATATGGTCGAAAGAAAAAATAGCTATTTGATAGGCCTTCTTCCTATATCTATGAATTCCATTTCAATTGGAGGCAGAAATGATACGTTGGAAGAATCCTTTTGGTCTTCCCATATGAATAGGCTGATTGTTTCGTTCCTCTCTCTTCGAAATCGAAAAGGAAAAAAGAGTTGTTTCCTGTATCCGAAAGAGAGTACTTTGGTTCTTCCAATAACTAACGGGTCAGAATTTTTTTTCTCTAACAGGTGGTCAGAATTAGAACTTCATCTGAGTTCAAATCCTACTCAGAGGTCCACTCGAGATCAGAGATTCTTGAAGAAAGAACAAGATCTTTCTTTTGTCACTTCCAGGCGATCGGAAAAGAAAGAAATGGTTAATCTATTGAAGAGAATTCCGTATTTACAAAAAAGCGTCTCAATTCATCCTATTTCCTCAGATTCGGGATGTGATAGGGGTCCGAAGGGTGAACCGTATATGGTCAGTTCCAATAAGATTTCATTCTTGAACAAGAATCCATTTTTTGATTTATTTCATCTATTCCATGACGGGAACAGGGGGGGATACACGTTACACCACGATTTTGAATCCGAAGAGCGATTTCACGAAATGGCAGCTCTATTCACTCTATTACTAACCGAGCCGGATCTGATTAAGGGACTTGCCTTTTCTATTGATTCCTCCGGATTGTATCAAAAACAATTCTTGAATGAGGTACTCAACTCGAGGGATAAATCGCAAGAGAAACCTTTCTTGGTTCTACCTCCTCTTTTTTATGAAGAGAATGAATCTTTTTATCGAAGGATCAGAAAAGGATGTCTTCGGATCTCCTGCGGGTTCGAATCTGGAGTTCAAAGGGATAAAATCGGAAAGGATACTCTGAATCATAGAATTCGAATGAAATCTACGATCAACCAAGATTTATCGAATTGGAAAAAGAGTCCGAAGAAAGGGTTCGATCCTCTTCTTTTGATTTCTCGAACGGAGGGATCCGTGAATCGGGATCCTGATACATATAGATACAGATGGTTCAATGAGAGCAAAAATCTCCAGTTCGAGAGCCCTTTTCAAGTAGTCTTCGATCGATTACGTCTTAATCCATATTCGATTGAACTGAAATCTTTTTTCAAATATTTGTCTAAGTCCCTTTCCTTTTTCTTTGTGAGTTTCGGGGATATCCCCACTCATAGGTCCAAGATCCACATTTATGAATTGAAAGGTCCGAATGATGAAGTCTGCAATCCGTTGTTAGAATCAATAGGTCTTCAAATCGTTCATGTGACAAAATTGAAAGCCTCCTTATTGGATTCCCAAAAATCGAGATTATTGATCGATGGAGGAGCAATATCACCATCTTTGTTCAAAAAGTGGATGAGTGACTCATTCCCTACTATAAAAAATAGCAGGCAATCCTTGGATTCTTATTTTTCAATGATAGCCCACGATCAAGACAATTGGCTGAATCCCGTGAAACCTTTTCATAGAAGTTCATTGCTTTCTTCTTTTTATAAAGCAAATAGACTTCGATTCTTGAATAATTCACATCACTTCTGCTTCTATTGTAACAAAAGATTCCCTTTTTCTATAGAAAAGGCCCCTATCAATAATTATGATCTTACGTATAGACAATTCCTCAATATCTTGTTCATTCGCAACACAAGATCTTCTTTGTGCGTCGCTAAAACTGCTTTTTTGGAGAGAGATACTATTTCACCAATCGAGTCACAGGTATCTAACATATGCATACCTAATCCACAAAGTGGTGACGAAAGGTATAACTTTTCTAAATCTTTCCAATTTCCAACTCGATCCGATCTATTCGTTCTACGAACGATTTACTCAATCGCAGACATTTCTGGAACACCTCTAACAGAGGGACAAATAGTCAATTTTGAAAGAACTGATTGTCAACCTCTTTCAGATATGAATCTATCTGATTCAGAAAGGAATAACTTGCAGCAGTTTATCGATCTCAATTCAAACATGGGTTGGATTCACCTCCCAGATTATGAGAAAAATTTACCACCCAAAAAGAAGAAAAAACGGATAATTAGAAAGAAATCCTTTTTGATCATGCAGCTGTATAGAGCCTTTAAAAAAGAGTCTTCAATTTTATCAAAAAGGGGGAAGCTAAGGTTAAAAAGATATATGCAATGCTTCTTTACTGAGCGAGTAAATAGGATAGTTTTACAGACTTTACAGACTTATTTACAGACTTATTTAGATCGATTATGGACGAGGTTAAGGAGATATGGAGTCTTTTTTCTTCATTCTATCTATCGAGCATGGCGAATTCGTCAGCAAGAATTGTATCAAAAATTCTGTCAATTGTATCAAGAATTGTATCAAGAATTGTGTCAATGGATTCGTCATCGTCCGAAAGAATTGTATCAAGAATTGTGTCAATGGATTCGTCAGCGAAAATGGTATCGAGAATGTTCTAAATGTTATCAAGACGTGTCTCAATGGATTAGTCAGCAAAAATTGTATCAAGAATTCTGTCAATGGATTATTCAGCAAGAATTGTATAAATTGTATCAAAAATCCTGTCAATTGTATCAAGTATTGTGTCAATGGTGTCAAAAATGGTATCAAAAATTGTGTCAAAAGTATAAAGAATTGTGTCAAATTTCTCTTCAAGAATGGAGGATAAGGATAAATATTAGGGTCAAGTATGCACTTTTTCTGGTCAAACAAGGGATTCCTGGAAAGAATGAGTCAACGATACATCTGAGATTTCCAAATGCTCGGGAGTTCCTTTATTCAATCCCTTTCCTTCTGCTTGTTGCTGCTGCATATCTGTTCGATCTTCCGGTGCATGCCATTCCGTTTTTTGATCTAGAAACACTTTGCACGCTAGTAGAAATGGCCAAACTCTGCAAAATGATTGCATCATACAGGATTGAGGTGGAAGAACTTATGTATAAGGATCTTATAGGTGGTTCTTTCCGGTTAACGAATCCCTTTTTAGTTGCTTGGAAACAATTCGGGTATTTTAGAAAGGAAATAGGAGCTTTTGGCATGCGATTGAAGGCTGATGGGATCCAATCAATACATAAGAAATCTTTGAATATCAATCTCATAGATAATATCAGCGATCTCATAAGTCTCATACCAAATACCATCGCTTGGAGACATCAATATCTAAGTCATACAAGTAAAGAGATCTATTCATTGATAAAACAAAAAAGAAGGTCGTCCTATTACTATAGTGATGTTGAGTGGACGGATCATCAACCAATAGAATCCTGGGCCAGCAGCAACAATTTTGTTTTTAGGGCCGAAAGAGACTTCTTGTTTCATTTATTCAACTTAAGCTTATCGAGAGAAAAAAGGATTGATCAAATTCTCTGGAATCTGACTCATAGTGAGAATTTCTCCAAGAAGGAGTTTGGTTATGAAATGAGTGAACAACCGGCAGCATTTTACTTCCGATACTTATTTGACCTTCATAACAAGTCTCTAATTTATTATAAGTATAAGTTCAATTCATCCTCTTCAGTAGAAAGACGGGTATTATATACTCAGTCTCAGGCAATGACGCCTTCTGTACCTTTATCATGTGGACCACTCTCTGTTCCGTTCGGCCAAAACCTATCTCCCCCTAGGGGTATTTTAGTGGTAGGTTCTGTAGATATTGGACAATCCTATTGGGTCAAATACCTAGCGACAAACTGCAATCTTCCTTTCATTACGCTAGTTCTGAACGAAGGCTGGTATCCGACGGCGATTCTTGATAAGAGTAGCCAGGAAGCTATGGGGGATATTCTGAAGCGGGATTCCTGGCTAGAGAACTGGGGTGAATTGGGTAAGGAATGGGAGGAGATGGAGATTGATATGGAGGATTATTGGCTCTTTAAAATGTTTCCGTCTCTATTGGAAGAAAAACGACTCAAAATCCGCAAGTATAGTGAGGATTTGGAAAGGCGTAGTGTTGATAAGTATCCCTATCCCTCTCTCTCCGCTTGGGACGAGGTGAATTGGGACTCTCATTTCTCGAGTCTAGAGAAGGAGCTATTTACTCTCTATAAGTACCTATGGCGAGAATCTCTGTACTTCACTTGGAAGGAACTGGACCTATGGTGGAACCGGGTACCGCCGCCGGATATAGAATGCTCCCTATATTTTTCTATCTTCTGGCAATTCGAAATAGCAAAGTTAATGGTTCCATGCATACTATGTATTCCAGACGTTCAAGATCTGTTTAGGGAGGAGACTAGTTACTTATCGCGTGGTCTAGTAACGAACTTTCTCAACGAGGAATTATTTTTGAAGAAAGCCTTCGAAAAAGGAGGAGGGCCCATTGGAGATATTCTTGTTATTGCTTCGACTTCTATTCCCCAACGCGTGGATCCCCATCTACTAGATTGGAATAGATTCCAGACATGCATTCATATACGACCGTTTTCTATTCCACAACAACGAAAGAACGTTTTCACTCTTTCAGATACTAGGGGATTTCATTTGGAAAAGAAGATGTTCTATACTAATGAATTTTGGCCCAGAGACGTGGGTTACAATTTACTCAATTTTGTAGCACTTACCAATGAGGCCCTATCGATTAGTATTACACAGAATAAATCAATTCTAGACACTAATACAATTCGATTCGCTTGTCATAGAAGAAATTGGGATTTCGCAGTCCAGATAGCATCGATTCCGGATCATGTGTTCTTTTTGTATCAGATAGCAAGGGCTATTGCACAAAGTATACTTCTAGGTAAGAATTGCCCTATAGATACGATTCTATCTATCTATAGTAATCACTATAGTAATCGGAAATTGTGTCATGACCTGTATTCTTATGTGTACAAGTGGTTTTTCGAACTTGGAATGAGCATCAAGCGATTGACGATCTTTCTTTATCTTTTGAGTTGTTCTGCCGGATTGGTCGCTGAAAATCTTCGAGTCGGGCCCGATGACAAAAGGGCGCTCCATTATTTTGAAGACTTTGCCCCAGATTCTGAGCTAGTTCATAGCTTACTAGAATTAGACTGCGCTATGCTGGTACCCTCACGGGATTGGAGTCAGTTTGATAATGATCGAGTGACACCCCCTTTTTCGACCAAACGAAGGACTGCCTACAAACTATTCCACCATGCACGGGCTTCTTGTACCCTTTCACGAATGTATAGAGATGAATGTCGTCTAGATGGATATATTTTTACGCGGGAAGTGCTAATTCCGGGCCTCGTATTTCGGGCTCCTACTATATGGGACCCCCATGCCCTCCTATTAGAAACTTTGGTTCTAGTGGAAAATAAGGATAAATTGAAGCGGAAGTTCTTGTGTTGGAGGAATGTGTATGAGGCTGAGGATCCACGATATCGAGATCTATGGGAAGAGGACGAGGAAGAGTTAACTGAAGAGGAGAAAGAGTTAACTGAAGAGGAGATAGAGTTAGAGGATGAGGAGTATGAGGAGCCTAAAGAGCGTTATTTAAAGTCTCAGCCTCACCCGTTGTATTACAAGGGTAATTTTGAAAAGAATGATGTCGGGCTCGCGCAGTTCCGGATACAAGATAGATTTTTCAAAGACCGCGGCTTTGTGCGAAACAACGTATTTTTTTGGTACCCTCCAGACCCAGATCCATTCCTTGGACTAGTGGACTCGGCCTACTATTTCTCTTTCTTTTTACCTGTAGAAGAACCTGTAGCAAACTTCGACTTATACTTCGACTTAGACTTGGGCGTAGACGACAGGCTGTTCGAGATGCCTTCTCTAGAGGAAGCCCACGAGGCAGTTAAAGCCCCACGTGATTTTGATGATTTTGGAAGGTCTTTTCAGTCAATGCGGAGGCCGAAGAAAGAGATGATCGAGAAGAAAGAGATGATCGAATGGTTATTAGATCGCAAGAAATCGTTCCTAGCCAGCCCTTTAGCATCGAATGACTCTTTCGGTTCTAAGACTCTATGTGAGAGTTATGAGTATCTATCAAGTCTGTTACTATCTAACGAAAGGCTATTGGATCAAATCACAAAGACATTGTTGAGAAAAAGATGGCTTTTCCCGGATGAAATGAAATCTTTTTTCATGGAACAGTAGAAATATTTCCCATTCCTTAACTCTAAAGATATTTAGATAGAGAAGATCATTTCGTGATCCGCTGGCGAACTTCTTCCAATTTCAAGATCTCGGATTGAATCGGTATATCAATATCGATTCGATCCGAGATCTCTTATTGAATTGCCCATTCAATGATCATTCTGAATATTATGCCTTGAAGAGGACTCGAACCTCCACGCTCTTTAGCACGAGATTTTGAGTCTCGCGTGTCTACCATTTCACCACCAAGGCATCTTGAAAGTGATTCGTATTCCATGAATATGATATCTATCTAGTGTGATGTATGGAATATATAACAAAGGTGAAGGTGGAGTATTTCTATTGATCGGTCATATAGGCCCGAGTCGGGCATCCAATTGCTTCGATTTGAATTATCCGGAGGATGCCTTATACTTATAGATTCTATCAAAAAGGTGGACAATCAAACCTATTTCTCGATTCAATAGAATCCCAAAGAAAAGAGATGAATAGGGTCCCAAATCAAAATAAGGAGAGATATGTAAAAATCGGGTCCGATTACGCCTATTCCTAATCCGAAATGGAATGTAAGGACGTAGGGATCCATATGGAAAGAGTATCTCTTTCGATTCG
>JAOWBR010000005.1:43335-59240 GCA_028571145.1 Dionaea muscipula
AGGAGTCAGACGACAAGGAATTAAACAAGAAGGAGTCAAACGATTAACTTCTTTTTCAAGATCAAGAAACCCATTTTTTTCCAAAAAAGATATTCATAATCACAGAAGCAAGAAATAGGAGGTATAACTATGAATCTAAAAGGACGTATAGTGGGCTTTCTCACAATCGTACTCCTTCACGGATTTATGATATTTCGATCTTAATCTTGAAGAATCAAATTGAGATCGATGAAGGAGGTATGGGGAAGGGATTGGATAATTATAGAAACTTCCAACTCGAAAAAAGGAGTTGAATGAAAGAGTTAAATACCTGCAAACAAATCAAGAAGAAAAGATTCTTTATATATACATATTCTATCTAATAAAAAAAAAGGGTGCTTTGATCGAAATCTTGATTCGACTCATTTCATTATTCTTTGGAGTAGAATACTTCATAAGATTTCGATTCGTTGATCATTTAGTTCAGTTTTCATTTAGCTTTCTTATTAAGAAAAGAAAGATATCAAAAAAGGGAGTCTTTATGTCGCGTTACCTAGGGTCTCGTTTAAAAAAAATACGCCGTCTGGGGGCTTTACCGGGACTAACTAAAAAAACTAAAAAAAAAAAAAAGACCGGGGTTGAAAGTTATCGTAGAAATAAATCGCGTTTCAGAGAAAGATCTAAATATAGTTTTCGTTTAAAAGAAAAACAAAGATTACGTTTTCATTATGGTATTACAGAACGACAATTATTTAAATATTTTCGTATTGCAAGAAAAGCCAAGGGGACAACAGGTCTGGTTTTACTACAATTACTTGAAATGCGTTTGGATAACATCCTTTTTCGCTTGGGTATGGCTCCGACTATTCCTGGAGCCCGCCAATTAGTTAACCATCGACATATTTTAGTTAATGGTCGTATAGTAGATATACCAAGTTATCGTTGCAAACCCCAAGATCTTATTATGTCGCGAGATGCACAAAAATCGAAAACTCTCATTCAAAATGCTCTTAAATCATCCTCTCGTAAGATATTGCCAAAACATTTGACTCTTCATCGATTACCTTATAGAGGATTAGTCAATCAAATAATAGATCGTACGGGGGTTGGTTTGAAAATAGATGAAGTGTTAGTCGTAGAATATTATTCCCATAAGACTTAAAAAAAAATATATATTTGGACAATCTTCTTCCTTTTACCGAAGTCAATTTACAATTTACTTAATTTACTTTAGGTTAAAGTTTAAGGGGTTTGATCCGGGTTTTTCTCCCACCCATCTCAGATATTCCGGATTTTATCATTCATGTATTGTACATTGACCGATCTTTTTTCATTCCTTGTCCATCCTAGTGGAAATTGATTTCTATTAAAAGAAAAGAAAAAGGAGGAGCTATTTGTTATAAAAATGGAATCTCTTGTTGTTTGAGTTGTTGCGGTCAGGAATGTTGGTGAAATTGATGAAGGTACGGAAAGAGAGGGATTCGAACCCTCGGTAAACAAAAGCCTACATAGCAGTTCCAATGCTACGCCTTGAACCACTCGGCCATCTCTCCTATAAAATCATTATGAACCAGAAAGCAAATAAATAGGCAGTCCTTCTGATTTCCTATTAATATTGAATTTTGGTGTGGATAGATCCGACTAACCTATTCGAACGAACTAAAAAATAGACAATCTTTTTTTTTTTTCAAAAGATTTACTTTAACACCTGATGGGTTACAATCAAAAGTCTTTTCTGAAAAGCTAAAATAAAGACATATATCTATTCCTATTTGTTTGCGACGAGAAGACTTCCGACCCTTTTTTTCTGATATTATACCGAAGTCAATCAATGAATGATAAGGAATCAATTGATTGATGGGTTTATGCTTTTCGATCATGATCTTTTTTATTACGATTCCATAACAATTTGCAAATTCCTTTCTTGTTTTAAAGTCTTCATCAAAAAATCCCTTACTCGATAGATCTATTACAAATTCGTGAATCATCCCATGTTCGACTGCATAGTGTATACTCACTCTGCATACAATCCAAAAAGGTTATTCTATTTCCATTTCCATCATCAATAATTATTCTAGTCTTTTTCCTTTCTTTTTTGGATCCTAATTCAATCAATTCGACCTAATCTCAAATCCGTAGGAAAGATTCTTCTGGTTGACTGAGATCAGAAAAGTTCCCTTCATTTTGATATTACTAAGTTTGGATGAATTCAAATTGGATTCAATTCTTTTCTTTTTTTATGAATCTCCTTCAATGTTATTTCGTCCTCTAGAATTCCTATGTTTGTGGGATTATTTCCCCACGAGGAGGAATGAAAAGAATTATAGAATGGATTGTTGCCTATGTCTAGATCGCGTATAAATGGTAATTTTATGGATAAGACCTTTTCAATTGTAGCCAATATCTTATTACGAATAATTCCAACAACCTCAGGAGCAAAAGAGGCATTTACCTATTACAGAGATGGTGTGATTTGATTTTTTTCTATTGAAAGAAATCTACGCTTATTGAAGGTGAAGTTTTGAAATCGAATAATTCCTTCGGTCGTGTATCCCCGATTGATGCAGCCTCAGATGCTATTCTTCCATTCTAGATTTTAGTATTGAGCGAAAGGTTATACACCTATCTATAGGTTCTTTATTACAGGTCGGTCAATCCTATTCTACTCGTACCAATAGGTGGTGCGGCATAGGGGAAAAAGCACTACACCTAGAAATCAACGACACAAAAGCTTTGTTAAAACTACCTCCTTTCTGTCTATGGATTGGGACTAGAAAGAATGGTTGGGACAACAAGCATCCGTCTCGTTCGTACTTTGGTTACCCGTATAACTATCAAAGACTGTTGAAGTGACAAATTCCTGGAAATTAGGGGGCGTTGAGGACAAAGAAATTGTTGGAGTTACCTTTTCTATCTAGTATACCAAATTAACAAAAGCTCTTGCGCAGGAAGGTTGGCTAGAGATTTCCTGTAAAAATATTAGCCCCACTCAGTTCATAACGAGACTACTAAAAAAATGGAATCAAAAAAGACAAAAGATTGAAATAGTCTCATTATGCATATAAGGGAGGAGCCGTATGAGATAAAAATCTCATGTACGGTTCTGGAACGGAGATTTTTGAATTGAATAACGACCGTAACGGATGTCAGCTCAATCCGAAGGAAATTATGCGGAAGCTTTACAAAATTATTATGAAGCTATGCGACTAGAAAGTGATCCCTATGATCGAAGTTATATACTCTATAACATAGGCCTTATCCACACAAGGAATGGAGAACATAGAAAAGCTTTAGAATTTTATTTTAGGGCACTAGAACGAAACCCATTCTTACCACAAGCGTTTAATAATATGGCTGTGATCTGCCATTACGTGCGACTATCTCCACTATAGAAAGAAAGAGAAGAAAGGAAAGAAAGACCTTCCTAATGAAATACTAAAAAGCAACTAGGCTCTCTACATATATAGATCGTTCAAAATAACGATTTTTATGAGCTGTAGAAAAAGACACTTCTCGAAATATGAAGAAAAAAGATATGCCTAGATCCTTTATTCTATGGATAAAAATCTAATTGATAGAGCGGAAGCGCCGTAAAGATCAATTAATGAGGTTTTGGCCCAATCCATTACCATTAAGAACTGCTTACTTATGCCATACATACTATCAGACAGATAAAAGTAAGGAATCCACTTATGTAATAGAGCCGATCCCCTACGGTCTTGAGCAGCGGTGTAGGATCAGATCCCAAGGATAGTAAGTCTTTTCCTTCTTAGGAAGGAAAGACTTTTTCAAGGATTCTATATCAATTTCAACGAGATAGTTACCTTGTAGAAAATGCTAACAATAGGAAAAAATGCCTATCTTCGGAAGGTGGGAGAAAGGAGAAAACTGATTATTAATCAAGATTCAAGTTGAAAACTTATGTTATTAACCTATTTTGGTAAACCCCCCAAAACTGGGCTAAATCTAGCGGAAATCTCATTCTATTCGATAGATAATAAGTAATAGGTAAAGTCAAATAGACAGCAAATAACTGGTGAGCCGTATGAGTTAGGAAACTCTCAAGTACGGTTCTAAGGGAAGGAATTGACGCGCGTATTCTTACCGGGGAGAACAGGCCATTCGACAGGGAGATTCTGAAATTGCGAAGGCTTGGAAAGTAACTAATTCAAAGTTTTTCGATTTCTTAGAATTAATATCTTATGGGATTTGGATTCTATGGGAATATAGAAGCAAAGAAGATCCATTTTTTTGGGAAAAATAATTGGTTTTTTATTGCGGACAAACAAGAAAAGCAACCCTTTTCTTTAGAGAAAAACAAAGACTTCATACCCAGTATGGGTGGGGGCGATAGTGCGAATTCGAGCTATTAGGGAGGGATCTTATGAGAACTAGTTCCAAAAGGATTTATTATGGCTTGGTAATCAAGGTTTCGCAGGTGATAATCGAGATATTATTTCTTCAAGAAGCTCGAAAAATGAGGTTTCTTGTTGTGGTACTAAGCGAACAAATGTATCAATTGATGTATGGGGACAAGTCAGTAGACAAGACTCGCATCAAGGAGAGGAAAAAATGGAAATTGAGACTTGGAATCTCATTTACGAATTCATTTGTCATATGATTCAATTCATTTCTCATATGATTCAATCCATTTTATTACCTTTTATTTTGTACTAACCTAGTTAAGTAGAAAGAAATTTATTATCTGAACAGACTCGATAAAATCCTTGTATAGCTTCTTCAATTTCTCGAAAAAAAGAGATATGACCAACCGTAGTTCGAATGAATATAAAAAGAATTTCGTTTTTTACACTTCTTACTATTAGATAATGCTCATAAATCTCATGATAGGTACCCAAGGATTCATAGTGAACTTCGATAGGACCCTGTCTTGAAGCAATAACACGTTGATCTAATCGCCACCGGAGCCAGAGAGTACTATCTAAATGGATTTTTTTCTGACGATAAGCTCCAATAGCATCATAGGAATTCGAAAAAAGGGGTTCTTTCATACTTAAATACTTAGAATCTTGATAATCAATTCTTTCATTTTGAGACTTTCTCAGAGTACATGGATTATATCTATTTGCACAAATACCTCGACGATTTCCACTCGTTAATATATAGAGTCCAATAAGCATTTCTTGGCTTGGTACAGCAATAGGATCCCCAATAGTTGGAGATAAAAGATTCATATGAGAAAACATAAGTAAACGAGCCTCCGCTTGAGCTTCCAAGGATAGAGGTACATGAACAGCCATTTGATCTCCATCAAAGTCTGCATTGAATCCCTTACAAACTAATGGATGTAAACAAATAGCACGTCCTTCCACTAAAATGGGTTGAAATGCCTGTATGCCTAATCTATGCAGGGTAGGCGCTCGATTTAACAAAACAGGATGCCCCTGCATAACTTCCTGAAGTATTTCGCATACAATCGGATAGTTTTCCCGAATTTGACGCTTAGCTACTAATAGGTTCGAAGCAAGATGTTGTCTAATTAGACCACGAATTACAAATGTCTGGAAAAGTTCTATTGCGATTTCACGAGGCAATCCACATCGATATAATGAGAGTGATGGGCCTACAACAATGACGGAACGACCTGAATAATCAACCCGTTTGCCAAGTAGAGTCTGACGGAATCTTCCTTCTTTTCCTTCAATTAGATCTGAAAATGACTTGTAAACTTTATTTTGATTATCCTTCATTGGTTGTACGCGGATTCCATTATCAAAAAGTGTATCTACGGCTTCTTGTATCATTTTCTCCTGACCTATTACTACTTCCTTTGGTATATATTCACTTGTTTCACTTGTTATTAATAGATTAGTAAGATTAGTAATAAGATTGTTCCGCTCGATAACTATTTTATAGAGTTCATTAATATCCGAGCTCATAAATTGACCTCCATCGATCGGAATGCTTGGTCTCAATTCGGGAGGAAGAACTGGTAATAGACACAAAACCATCCATTCTGGTTCTATTTTTGTTCGAATGAAATCCTTAGCTAATTCCATGCGTCTAACCAAAAAATCTTTTCTTCTGCCAACTTTTCGGTCGTCCCATTCATTCCTTGTGGTCCCTTCTTCCTCTAACTCTTTCCATTCCGACAATGAAGAATCTATGAGAGTTCGCAAATCCAAGTCAGCTAATTGTTCGCGAATAGCCCTTGCTCCAGTAGATATTTCTCGATTTCGAAAGGTATCGAAGCCTGAGGTAGTAAAAAAAAACGGGATACTGTAATTCCAAGATTGGATCTCATATTCAAACAAACCTCGTAACCGTAAAAGAGTGGGTTTTGTAGATATGGGCCTAACAAAAGAGAAATTGGGATAGGATCTCCTCCCCTCAAAACCGGACGTGAAAGTTTCCTCTCATCCGGCTCAAGTAGTTCCAGCAAAGAAAGAAAGGAGTTCGCGCTTTGAGATTCTAGAAAATACACCAACCAAAAAAGAGATCTACTCCTTACTCAAGTTCTTTCTCATTGAAAAGCTAGCACTCTTTCATTCATTCTTCCTTCTATTTCGATTTTATGAATTCTTTATTCAATTAGGAGCAAAATGAGAGGTGAAATCTTTGAATAGTCTACCTCCCTCCACAGGATGAATTCTCTTAACAAAAAAGAGCAGTGCCCTGGAAGGAATTTACTTGTCTATGTCTTGTTCCATTTGATCCTTTAGGTCACCACTTTACCTCGACGATTATACCACGAGTCCCTTAAAGCCTATATGCGACGAATAGACTTTTCTAACCATGATATATTTGCTCTTTTCCAATTTTTACGAGGTCAAACGAGAAATTCGAATCTCTTTGTTATGAAATCCACCATGGACTAATTCGCCTTTGATTTAGGAATCTTGAATACGCCTATAATTCCCTGAGTTTCATCTTATTCTTCTCAAAATATCAGAGCCAGGGCATCCCAATTGGATTGAATGGGATGACAGTTTCATATTTCAAATCTGTAAAATCAGAATTTCAATCAAATCACACATCGCAGTATACTAGGTCCTCTAATTCTTGAAGAGGTTTATCTAAAAAATTCGCGATATAACTAGGAAGACGTTTTAAATACCACACATGGGTTACTGGACACACCAATTTTATATAGCCCATTTGATACCTTCGTATTCGAGAATCAACAAATTCGACTCCACAGTCTTCACAAAATCTGGGGTCTTCTTTGTCCTCTCCGATTACTCGATAATTTCCACAATAATTTCGACAAGCACAAAAGCCACTCTTTATGGGCCCAAAAATTCTTTCACAAAATAACCCATCTTTTACTGGTTTCTTGGTTTCGGAATCAAAAAGACTGAGTTCTGTCACTTCGCCAACTATCTCTCCATTAGGTAGGATTTTAGTGGCCCAAGCACGTATTTGTTGGGGAGAAACTAAGCCAATTCGGAGTTGTTGATGTTTATATTGATCGATCATAGAAGAAAAATTGGAATTTCTTTTGATTAAGCTTCGAACTTATTTATCTGAAAGTTCTTTTCAGAAACAAGAAAATGATTAAGTTCGAGAGCTAAAGATTGTAGTTCTCGAACAAGCAATCGAAAAGATTCTGGAGCATCTTCGGGGTTCGCTATTCTTGTTCCAATTACTGTAGTACCAACCATTTCCTCTCGAGCTCTAATATGATCCGATTTATAAGTAAGCATCTCTTGTAAAATATAAGCAACACCAAATCCTTCTAGAGCCCAAACTTCCATTTCTCCTACCCGTTGCCCTCCTTGCTTGTACCTTCCTCTAAGGGGTTGTTGGGTAATAAGTGCATAAGGTCCACTAGAACGTGCATGTATTTTATCATCAACTTGATGAATTAATTTAAAAATATAAGGATTTCCTATTATCACAGGTTGTTCAAAAGGATCGCCCGTTCTTCCATCCAATATTATGCTCTTTCCCGGATATTCGGGTTCAAATACCCATGGATTTGCTGTTTGTTTACTGGCCTCATATAATTCAGAAAACACTAGTTTTCGCGAAGACTCTTGTTCATATCTCTCATCAAAGGGTGCTATTCGATAATGTCTGTCTAGCAGACTACCCGCTAACCCGAGTGAACATTCAAATATCTGACCTACATTCATTCGTGAAGGTACTCCTAATGGGTTAAAGACCATATCAACAGGTCTTCCATCTTGTAAATAAGGCATATCTTGTCTAGGTAAAATCTTGGAAATAATACCTTTATTTCCATGTCTTCCAGCTACTTTATCGCCTACTTTTATTTCACGTTTCTGTAAAATATATACACGAATCTTTTCTGGCTTATAACTCGAACCCCCCCTCTTCTGGATCCATCTCACATCAATAACTCGACCCTTACCACCTATAGGTAGTTTTAGACAAGTCTCTTTCGAAGTGGATAGATGAATGCCAAATATGGCTTGTAATAATCGATCTTCTGGGGTATAAGATGAATCTGCTGCCCTCTGAGGCCTTAATTTGCCTACCAAAATATCACCTGTATCGACCCATGATCCCAACATCACAATTCCATTCTTGTCTAAATGGCGAAGTAAATGGGCTTCTAAATGCGGTATTTTATTCGTCACCCTTTCAGGTCCTTGACTTGTCACATCAATCTGAATCTCATATTTCCGTATGTGGAAAGAAGTCAAAAGAGCGCCATATACAAGACGCTCACTAATGAGTACTGCATCCTCAAAATTATAACCTTTCCAAGGCATATAAGCTACTAATATGTTTTTTCCCAAAGCGAGTTCGCCACCAACTGTAGCGGCATCATCTGCGAGAATTTGTCCTTTTTTAATCCATTTACCCGGCTGAATTCGGGGTTTTTGATGTATACAAGTATTTTTGTTCGAACCTTGATACCTAATTAATGGAATGGTTCGAGTATACCCATTCCCCGAAAAAAGGATCTTGGCAGTATCGGTAGAAATGATTTTTCCCTCATGTTCAGCTATTGCGAGGACCCCTGAATCTAGAGCCACTTGTCGTTCTAAGCCAGTTCCAACAATGCACTTCTCGGATTGAGAAAGAGGAACTGCTTGACGTTGCATATTAGAACTCATTAAAGCTCGATTGGCATCATTATGCTCGATAAAAGGAATGAGGGAAACTCCAAGAGAAAAATATTGGAAGGGAAAAATACTTCGAAGATGAACCTGTTCCCATGCAATAGTCAGGAATTCTTGACGGTATCGAGCTGGAACAATTTGTTCTTCCTGAATACAAGAATTTAAGGCCAAAGAATCTCCTGTTCCTACGATAAAGTATTCATCATGACTTGGTGATAAATAAAGCATCTGTAACTTCTTTGATCTCGCAGAAATCTCATAAAATGGGCTTTCTAGAGAACCCCAAATACCAATTCTTGCATGAATTGCTAAGGATCCAATAAGTCCAACATGGATTCCTTCAGATGTGTCAATTGGGCAAATTCGACCATAGTAAGTAGGATGTATATCTCGTATTCGAAAACTAGCAGTTCGCCCTGTCAATCCGCCAGGGCCCAAATAACTCCATTTTCTTCCATGAACGATTGGTGTCAATGGATTAGTTTGATCCAAAACTTGAGACAATGGGTGTAAACCGAAAAAAGATTCATAAGTACTTGTTAATGGAGTTTTCAAATTATCAGGAGTGAATTTCTGGTTAATTGCTCCACAGATAGTTTCTCGAATCACCTCTTCTAAACGAACCAGAGCTAATCCAAATTGATCTTGTAAAAGATCTCCTACAGAACGAATACGTTTATTTTTCAAATGATTCATATCGTCAACTCTGCCCATTCCAAATTGCATTTCAATCAAATGATCTGTCGCTGCCAATATATCTCGCGGTAACAAAAATGTATTGTTTTGAGGTATATCAAGGTTCAGTCTCCGGTTTATATTTCGTCGACCAATCCTTCCTAATTCGCATCTTTGTTTAAAGAATTTTTCTTGTAATTCATTACATAAGGATTCAAATTCATTACATAAGGATTCAAATTCATTACATAAACATAAGGATTCATCAGAAACTACTGGTTCTTCACCGACACAAGCAAATTGTTGATAAAACTCCAAAATCGCATCTTCTTTTGACCCAATTTTTTCTTTTTCATTATCATTATCATTCAAGAAAGATAAGAGAATCTCAGGGTAGCAAACAGTATCGAGAATCTCTCTTAGATTGGAACCCATAGCTGATAATAGAACTAGAAGAGAGATCTTTTGTTTCCTACTCACACGAGCCCATATCCGTGCTTTTCTATCAATCTCTAATTCTAATCTTCCTCCCCAATCTGAGATTATGGTGCCGGTATAGACCGAAATTCCGTTATGGTCTAATTCTGACCGGTAATAAATACCAGGGCTTTGGAGTATTTGATCGATTACAATTCTGTATATTCCATTTACTATAAAAGTTCCCAGGGAATTCATTAGAGGAATGTTTCCAATCAAAATTGTTTGTTCTTGCATATTCCTACTGGTTTTCAAAATGACTCCCGCCGAAACATATAATTCAGAAGAATATGTAAGTGAATCATAGACAGCATCTCTTTCTTTCATCAAGGGTTCTACCAATTGATAGGTATCCCCAAATAATTGAAATTCAATTTCTTGATATAGATCTTCAATTTTTGGAAATTTATAAAGTTCTTCCGCCAAGCCCTGATCAATGAACCTACAAAATCCTTCAAGTTTTATTTGATTAAACCCAGGTATTGTAGACATTCCCTGATTTTCATGTCGGAGCATGGTAAATTGATTTCCCATCTATCGAAAAATCCCATTATTGGCTCAGTCTTCATTGCATCATATAGATCGACTTTGGACAAATGGAATTTCTATTCTGTTTACTGAATCACATAAAATCTTAATCAACTCCACATATAGAATGGATGGAATACATAGTAACGTGAGAGTAAAGAGAGATTTATACTCCAATTTTTGTTTTGGAATTAAAAAAAAAATGAAATTGGGAAAAGACTCTTGGAAAGAAGATTCTGATTTATGGAATTTTCCAGAGACCGATAGAATAGAAATCTAGTTTTTTTTTTTTTTTTCTTTTCTTTTTTTTATAGAGTATTTTTTTTTTTTTTATTTTATATAGGCTAGTGTGAGAAGAATCATCATCAAGAGAATAAAAAAAGATCCTTCAGGATAGATAAAAAACTCTTCCATATAGATTCGATTTTCTTCACACCAATCTAGTAAGATCTCAAAGATATGAGACAAGTAAGATTCGTCGAAAAGAGTCTCCGCTTTTAACCAAACTTATACCCAAATAGATCTCAATTCTGACCAAAAATATTTCAATTTTGACCAAAGATCTATAGCAAGATTTCTAATCGGAGTGGTAACGTTTGATTTCCAGACTAGGGAGTTTTCCATACATTTGACAACAAAAAGGTAACCAATTAACCAACCAAAACAAGTACTTACTAGAAAGACGGTCTTATTGTAGGATCGAAGCCTAGAACCATCCACTAATCTGAATAAGGTAGAAGTGTAGGAAAAAAAATTGGTGAAGAGTTGAAAAATAATACTATTCATATTCAAAAATACCCAAAAAAGGATATCCTTATATGCTGAAATAGATGTTGGAATCTCATTTCGAATCACTATTCTTCCCTTTATCACGAATATCAATTCTAATTCGAATTCTAGGGTTCTTCTTCTTCGGACCCAAAGGCTGACTGTCCTGAGAAGCTAAGTGCAATAAAAAAAGAAGGAAAAAAAGGAAACAAGTTCTTAGATGTAAATGAGTCTTCGACAAGATTAGAAGGGGAGATAGATAACAGCCACATATCTTTTCGAGGATGAATTGCCACGTAAGATCGCCGGTAACTAATTTCGGCTTCTTTTTTTCGCTTTCTATTTCCCTAAGTTTTACTTGAACAATGACGACTAGGAACCAATATGATATCGCCCTTAGAATTACACAGAGAAAGCCAAAAGAAGAGCCTACTGTCTACGATCGAAGTATCAGTTTAGCAACCATATTGACTACGTGATTTTATTCATAGAAAAAGAGAGAGAATAGATCTTGTTTCAAGCAAATGGTATCAGAGGGATTTGCAGTCATGGTGGAAATCCCATTTTTACTCCGATTAGTAATTTACCCAGAAGGAAAGGAAATATTAGTAAAATCTCCTAATTTAATTTACATTCAATCTTTCCATTTCTACCATTATTATGATATTCCATATTCCAACCCGATTGGATACCGGAAAAAGAAATGAATTCAGAATTTGATCTCTTCAATGAGATAAAGACAAAAAAATAAGAAACTCTTTCTTCTTCTTTTTCGTTAGCCCTTTAGGTCTATTCCGTTCGAAAAAAAGGATTTGCGAAGAAAAGAGAGACTTTTTTACCTATCCTATTTTATATTCGTCTTTTTACTTTACCTATTCTTCCATTACCTTCGCGTAACCTATTCGTATGAGTAGAATTTTGATTAGTACAATTCCTAAAATACCATTCTAATCTCTTTGATTTTTATTGCAGATCGATTCGGAACAGCACGGTCGGTGTTCTATTTTGTTTGAATTCCTATTCAATGAGAAATTGAAGAATCAAAATATCCGAGAATTCCCTATAGACATGATATATCATATATACATAGATACCTGATTATATATCTGTGTAATTTATGTTCTGGTTCCGGGGTTTACATAGACTCATAATTTTTCTTATAATTGAGATTGAGAAAAACAGAAATTAAGAAAGATCTTTTTCTTATGTCATTAGGGAAATAGAATGGTAGAGAAAACTTTCAGAATTCGAATTGCTCATGAATTCACAGTCAAGTCAATAGTTAACAAATTTATCATAGATTTTTACTTTTGTGACTAAAATGAAAAATGAAAGTCCACATTTTCTTTTTCAATACAAAGGAGCCAATCAAAAAAAATTTTAGTAAGACAACGAAAAAAGCGAAATTCAAGATGCAAAGAGGAGAACCAAGAAAAAGTTAACCCACCCCAAACAAAGAAAGAAACAAAAAGGGAAGTCAGATTTTCATCTATTTTGTATCATTTAGGCGGCATGGCCGAGTGGTAAGGCGGAGGACTGCAAATCCTTCTTTCCCCAGTTCGAATCCGGGTGTCGCCTGATCAACAAAGCAACAAAAAAGGAAGTGAAATCACTTATGGACAAATAGAACTCTTACCAAATCCTAGCAGAAGGAGGGGAAAAGGACTCTTGATACGTGCTTGATTCTGAGCATCTGGGATGGGAGATTATCAAAAGATAAAAAATTCATCAAATGGAAAAGAAAAAAAGAAGAGGTATGTGATAGATATTGATCTATCTTGGTTATCGCACCACCTTTTAGTATTTCGTATAAATTTGAAAGGTGCACATAGATAGTATTAGTAGTTTACATCTTCTTCGATTCTATTCTATATCCTAATAGTAAAATAAAAAGAAGAAAAATCGTAATCATAATCATAATCATAGTAAAGGATAGGAAATTGTTAGATTTCTTGTATTGGCTCATTAAATGAATAGTCTAGGATAAGAATACTTTTTTGACTATGCACCATTGATTTCACTATTATTAGTTATTAGTAAACAATAATGAAATAATTTATTCATATTCATAGAGATAGGAGCCCTCATTCACATGGATATTATAAGTCTTGCTTGGGCTACTTTAATGGTAGTCTTTACATTTTCTCTTTCACTCGTAGTATGGGGAAGAAGTGGCCTATAAAAGTCGTATTAATTAATTCAATTGAGGAATCAATCCGAAAATATGTATCAAAAAAGAAATTGAATTGGGGGCAATGTACATTACTATATATATTGTAAATTGATCTCTATTAAATTAAGATGAAACCTATATCTTTTTACTTTCTTTTATACATTACAAAAATACTAATCTAATAGATACTATGGTAGAAAGACGCATAAATCTCTTTCTACCATCTTATAGTGTTGATTCTAGCTTGCGCATCTCTTTTAATATTTAAGAATTGCAATGGAAATCCTTCGATTTTTTAATCATTGCTAACAAACTAAGAATTCCAATTTCATTCAGCTTAATCATTTTGGCTGACCGTTTTTACGTATATTATAAGTAAAAAGGCAGTAGGAACTAGAATGAAAAGTGCAGTAGCAATAAATGCAAGAATATTGACTTCCATAATCTCATCCTTTTTTACTTAGCAATAACTAGGGGATTTAATCCCATAGAGATGATGATTTCCTGTAAATTCAATGTTATGAATGCAATCTCAATGATATTGCATTGGATCAATATGATGAATAATAATATATGAGCTCTCAAATCAAATTGTCGTCGCGAATTGAATAGTATAACATAGGAAAATAGTTTATCCAGACGGAATAAAAAATGAAATTGCGGGTCTAATCAAGAATTTTTTTTTATAATCTTTTTTACATTTCTTTTTCTCTACTGTCTTCCTGGTACAAGCATCGGATGAAGTCTCATCTGACCGCCTTACCTCTTCCAGTGTTCACAAACCTGACAAAACAATCGAAGTAAAATGTAAAAGGGGGACGGAGTTAACCTAAAAACCCAGCCCTTTAATGATCTAATTTTCTATCCAATTCATTCTCTTTAGTTTGGCTTTGTTCTTTCGTCGATAGGATCTTTACTTTAAGACTTGAATTTGGATTCTAATGAAATCAAATTAGAAGGAAAAAAAGCGAAGAATGCTGATTGGTAATAAAATTCTATGTCTCCCTTTCTACAAAAATGGAGAGAGGAATTGACTATTGGATGCGGCGGGACTGACGGGTCTCGAACCCGCAACTTCCGCCTTGACAGGGCGGTGCTCTCACCAATTGAACTACAATCCCAGCAAAATGAAGTATACAGCATTCATTATTTTCATGATCTCAATCAAACCTTTTCTATTTTTAATTTTCCTGTGGTAATCGAGACAGGAGCGAGCTTTTTATATTTCCATGCTATCGCTTTCGTGCCCGTTGCCCTTGTAAATCAACCTTTTAACTTAGCTAAAAAAAGACTCTTTTTTTTCCTTTCCTTAGACTTTCTCCTTACAAATCCTGATAGCAATCTAATCTAGGTCATTAGCATAATCCTAATTTGCATTTCTCGGAACAAAAAAATCGAGCAACCAAACAAAAAAAAAAAATCGGTATGGTATATAGAAAGTCATTTTACTTTTCTATTCTCATGTCTTACTCTTTCTGTAGGACAAATTCTTGGGCCGAGCTGGATTTGAACCAGCGTAGACATCTTGCCAGCGGATTTACAGTCCGCCCCCATTAACCACTCGGGCATCGACCCTGTAGGAGTCTTTAGGCTTATTGATTGATAATACAGGAACAATCTCTTTTTGTAGGACCCTACCCCCAGGGGGATTCGAACCCCCGTTGCTGCCTTGAAAGAGAAGTGTCCTAAACCACTAGACGATGGGGGCATACTATCATATTATGTTCATAGTCTACACAGTTTTTTTTACATTGTCAATAGAATAGGATGATTTGATTACATCCTTCGGATCTTTCCCCTTTTCAAAATTACAGAGAATCTTTTGATTTGTCATTCCTCTTTATGAATGATTTAGTAGAATCAATAGTCGATTCGATCGAAAAATGCATTTCTAAGATTCTGTTCTTGTTTTCGTTCTATTTCTCTTTCTCTTATATTATACGTTATATTATACGATTGATGGATTTTCTTTTTTTCATATATTCTATTTACTTGGGGGGAGTGAATTCCCCTGAGAGGAGAAACCTAATTTCCTTGCCTTTCTTTTAATTAATATAGCCAAATTAAATAATATAATAAAGTAAAGTCCTGAAGTTTTATTCTCTCATAGAAATAGAATAAGATAAGAGTTGCTTCCTTTATTGATCTTTTTTTGATTTCTCTTTTTATAAGTTATAAGTAATTGTCGACTCTTATCTTAAGTCATTCAATCCCTTTTTCTTTTAAAGGATTTTGTCTTAGTACCAAGT
>JAOWBR010000006.1:0-18972 GCA_028571145.1 Dionaea muscipula
TTGTCCAAATCGGTCCCGGTCCATCTCCAACCTGCGAAACTCATAACATAAACATGAAAAACACGTAACGCAGCATCACACAATATAATTGAAATACATATTAAATCCCATGTGCTTAGGACCTTGGTATAATTATTTTGGCATAAATTAGGACTGTAATGAGCGCACGTTTATGCACTCATCAACCATCTCACCTTTGATTTATATTCGGTACATATGCATTTTTCCATTTCTTTTTGAAGCTGCTTGCTTGTAAAGGTTGGAATCTGTTGGATTTTTGCTTCTTTGTTTTTGTCCCACATTGGGAAAAAGTGAAAAGAGAGTTAAATCTGGGGACTATAAAAGCTTAGGCTTTTTCTCTAAGTGCACCCGATACAATGCTTAACTAATATATTTTGACTTTCAAATCCTTTGATGAGGTGATAGTTAATATTTTTTATAGTTGGACAGCTTTGTGGGTGTGTTTGGGGTGAGAATTGAAATTGTGTGATTGTAATAATTTTTTACATAATGGATTTTCTTCTTTGTGTCAGGTCTGCAATTCTTGCATTGTTATTGTTTCTTTTTATTTTTTTTATATTGTCAGAAGTAGATTCTGATGGGCATATTTGGGAGGTTCAAATTCCTAATGGAATCTTCATGAAGCTGCTCCTTTTAGAAAAATTCAACAGTTCAAAGATGAAGATATAACAACACACACAAATACGATTTTAGTACGCTGGCCATCAGTTACCTAACACGCACGAATATGAAGATTTGTGCATGTTGTAAAGATGAAGATACAACTTTTCTAGTTTTCTTGAGCTAATATGTCACTCATATCTCAAAGACAAAGCTCTCAAAATGAATCCCACAACAAATTCCAAATCTAACACCCTTATATAGTGGGTGTAGGATTCCAAACACATCCCAAACCTCATATCTCAAAGACAAAGTTCTCAAATTGAATCCCACAACAAATTCCAAATTTAACACCCTTATATAGTGGGTGTAGGATACCCAACTTACCCTAAACCAAAACCAAGTAAGGGCATTTGCATAAAATGGGATAAAGAGAGATTTCCACAACAAATGGACAGTGGATAGCTGGTGCACTCCTAGCACCCAACATCCCAAAATAACCAACGGAGGATAGCCGGCCCTCTGGCCAGCTCTAGCACAAAATATAACGGTTGCTAACAAAAATTATGGCCAGTTCTAATTCATTTCTTCACTTGAATTTGAGACACATTCAACAGTTTTGACGTGATTTTAAGATGGGTTTAGTAGGTAACTAATTTGTATAGTCCATGTCAGTCTTGAATGATCATTTGCAAGCAGTTGGTTGCATTCCAAACTGTTATACATCTTGGTTTGTATTGAATGGCTACAATGGCAAACCACCTTGATGAGTCATTGAATTTGAGGTACATTCAACAGTTTTGAGATGATTTTTTGATGGGTTTAGATGGTAACTAGTGTTGTATAGTCCATGTCAGTCTCGGATGATCATTTACAAGCGGTTGGTTGCATTCTAAACTGCTATACATCTTGGTTTGTACTAAATGACTACAATGGAAAACCGCCTTTGGTGAGTCATTGGTCCCCTGAGCTTTTTGTCACCATTGGTCAAGAAAAAAGAACACTTGTTCAACATTAGGATGTAATGTTCCATCTGACATAGGGAAGATGTATATGGATACACCTAAAGTGGGCGATTAACAACAATAAAAAGCTTTCTTTTCAAGCTAGCTATGATATAAGGTCCTGAGTCGTAGTTCACACTGTAGGTTTTGGGCCTGAGGGGTATTTATAATTTGTTTTAGAATCATAGTTAGACCCAAAAAATGTAGCGTGGTAACTGATGTGTGAGACTAAGTACTTTTTTCTTAGAAAGCACCATGTAAGTGTCATGGACCGCATTGACACATCGATCGCTTGGGCTATCACAGGATCCGGAGAGGTTGACTAAGGGTTGTGACTATTTAGGGAGAGCATTCAAAGATACCTGGGCGAGCCTCCGAGAACAGGTGCCTTGAAAGGAATAACTTGCAGGATGATCACCCGGACTTATTACCTTGTCACCTGCCTTGGCACATTATTCTGAACGGTCACCCCATGCTCTACAATGCCCACTCAATCGCCTTGGGGCCACCTGCCTAGCTAAACGGTCACCCCACACCATTGACAGTACCTACATGGCAGTTATAGAAGAGGCTACAACAAGAGGGGCATGTATGGACAACGATAGGGTTGACAAAGGTTGTTACACGGGCTGCCAATAGAATCAGAATTGCAGAGAGAATGTCAAAATTGATTGTACCAGCCTCTAGCCCCATCTGGACATGTGTCATTTCCTTGTAATATCTTATTTATTGCTTAATTGTAATTCCATCAGCTAATTGCCCTAGTAGCCGCCTATATAGAGGTTGATTATGTAATCAGAAAGGGATATATGTTGAATGAACGGAGTATTATCCTTATCTTCTTCCTTGGAGTTATCATTAGCCATAGCCACTTAGCTTTTCACTAGCAGTGGTCGTAGCCTTAGTGATAATTTCTTCCGTCGAGACTAGCTCCGGATAGTAATTCATCAGAACCCTCGTGTTTGCATCGATCCGTTGACACTACTCTGGTAAGATATATCTCGAGTTGTGACATTGAGTGTACTAGATCCCGTGGTCTTTTACAGTAAGCCCCCTCTAGAACCTGCGTGAGCCATCTCCACACTCCTAAATCGGCATTGGTGAATCTTTGGTGTCTAACAAGGACACCAAAGCTTAGAGGAGACAGGGGAATGTGGTACATCATTCCATGTTGACTGTGGCTCAAAAGCTGACTACCCGGCTCAAAAGATTGACACCCTTGCGATTATTGTATCTTCCTACTCTCGTGACTCAAGTAGATGCACTTTTTTTTTTTATATATATATAGTGATACACTAAACAATACCAGCAAAGCTTCTTTTTTTTCACTGGGGAATGTGTTATGCACTTCTAATGAACACTTCGGTTACATTGATCATGCCTGAGAATTAGGAAAGGACTACCTATTTCATTGTCTCTGGGGCTTTGTCACCTGCTTAGGACACGCAGAATTTTGTAATTCAATGCAAGATCAGTTATGGTGTTTACACATTGCTCGATTCTAGACAATATTTGATTTCTCCACTTGCTAGTTACATGTATGTTACCATCTATTCTATTTGTTTTATACAATCCTGCTACCATCTCAATCCCGCAGGTACACTTATGTTTTTTGGCTTCCTTGGGGATATCAGATTTATTTTTAACTTCTGCTTTACTTCATGTATTTTGTAGCCTACAGCCAACTCACTAAAATTGTCGGATCTTGTGTGTATGTATCCTATGGATATGTATGGCCGACCCCACCCAGTGGGAAGTGATCGTGTTGTTGTTTACATCATGTATTTTGTACTTAGTCACTTCTGTACCTTGGCCTCGATTTGAAGTACATTTTTTAACACGATGTTTCTGAAATTGTAATAAGTTGTTTTACATTAATGCTAAGATATGCTGTATTGCTCCAGATAAATATTTGAAGGGGTATTGCTGTTCACCATTTATTAGAACATGCCCCACCTATTCAACTGATGGAGTAACTGTATGTGGAGATTTTCCTGTCCCATTCTGCAAGGAGTTATCCTTGTTGGATCTTTATTCTGGTTGTGGAGCAATGTCTACTGGTTTGAACTATGGTGCCAAGCTTTCTGGCGTTGACATTACAACGGTGCGAATACGTAAATGCGTGAAATTTGCTTCTATTGAATTTACCTTGAACCTTTATCAATTAACGTATTTGTACCGTAATGTCAGAGATGGGCTGTTGATTTTGATAGCTTTGCCTGTGAAAGCTTGAAGTTGAATCATCCAGAAACACAGGTTTATGCTAACTGCTGGACCATGGCTGAAAAGGTTGTTGAGGATTTTTCGAGTAACAATTTCCATGTGAGATGGTTTTCATTTGCAACAGGTTAGGAATGAAGCGGCTGAAGATTTTCTGGAGTTGTTAAAGCAGTGGGAGATATTATGCAAGAAATATGTGGTTCAAGGAGTTGAAAGAACATTTCAATCGTTGACAGAGGTCTCAACCGCAGTCACCAAGGATATGCCTTCCCAATCTCATGATGAACTTGCCACTGGTGAATATGAAGTTATGAACCTGGTTGATGTTTCTTATGGTGATCCTGATGAATCAGGCAAGCGAGGATTAAAATTTAAGGTGCTACAAAAGCTTTGTATTTTATCTTATGTAATAAAAATTAATTCAACATGTAGATATTTTGGCCAATGATAAACTAGTTCCTTGAACTTTGGTATCATCGCAAAGTTTATGTTTTGTTGGCTGATGATTTGAATGAAAAAATGCGATATCCCGTTCCCACATTGGTGAAAGAGAAGTGATTGAAAATTGAATATAAATTTAGTGAGTTTTATCTCTGCTAATAGCTCTTTACCTTTTTGGGCTAGAAAGGATGAAAGAGTTCGTAAAGTGTGCTTTGTGCTTAGGGCGTTACAAATACCCCCAACCCCCATTGGTGGGAGAGAAGAGAGAGAGATTTAATACAGAAAGGTTTCAGAGGATAACTAGGCCCATCTTAATGTGGTTGGTAGGGCTCTTAGGCCTGGAGGCGTTACACATAGCCATAAGTTTTGGAAGCTTTCGGGTTTAAGAGAAAGATATTTGGTTGTGCGCTAAAAAGTCTAAAAAGGATAATGGTGTGGCTGACGTGATGTTAATTTTGTTTATTCCTTGAATGGTTGTTCAGTTCTTTTGTAAAGAAGATCACAAGTTTGATATATGTCACAATTATGTTCTTGAATTACCTCTTTCGGTTACTTGTTTGTTACAGACCTAAACATTTTTCTAATTTATCCCTACTAATTGAGTCACGAGCAGTACCAGAACTACAGCAGTTTAATTTGTGATTGACTGACTAAAGTGATCTGAATAAGTCGACTTCTTTTGTCTGCAACATCAGTGTTTTCTTTCTGTATCTATGTCTGCTAATTACTTTTGCCTGAATATGGGATATCATATTTGGTTTTTGTTTCTTATGTGAAAATTTCTGTTCTTGCTGTTATGTTAGGTGCGCTGGAAAGGTTATGGCTCAGATAAAGATACATGGGAACCAATTGAAGGGCTGAGGTATCTTTCTTCCTTTATTTCTTGAGTTATGCTATACGTGTTGAGATATTACTCATCGTAGGTAATCCTTTCAGCAATTGCCAAGAGCTGATACAAGATTTTGTGACCATGGGGTTCAAAACTAGAATATTGCCCTTACCGGTGAGCAAATTATCTGTAAATTGGACTCTTTGTTGATACTAAAACACATCTCTTAATTGATCAATCAATATCTTGCAGGGTGATGCAGATGTCATTTGTGGAGGGCCTCCTTGCCAAGGAATTAGTGGCTATAATCGTTTCAGAAGCGTTGATGCGCCTTTAGATGATGATAGGAATCGCCAGATAATAGTCTTTATGGACATTGTAGAATTTTTGAAACCCAAGTATGTGTTGATGGAAAATGTTACGGACATCCTCCGGTTTGACAGGGCTTCACTTGGAAGATATGCATTAAGCCGTTTGGTGCATATGCATTACCAGGCAAGAGTTGGAATCATGGCTGCTGGCTGTTATGGTCTTCCTCAATTTCGATTGCGGGTGTTCTTTTGGGGTGCTCTTCCGAGTGAGGTAAAGAATGCTTAATGCTTCTTTGATTGAGCGGTTTCTTTCTTTTGCCTGACTTAAAACTGTTCATTCAAGTTGAGTTCATCTTTCACCACATTGTTGGGGAAAATAACTGCAGTCCAAGTATATAGTTATTATAATGCATCCACTGGGAAACTTTTGTCATGGAAGTTTCCTTTAAATTGCCAACTATTCCCTACTATTGGAAAAATTATGGAACTGTTGCTGAGCACTGAAATTTAGTTGTCAATGCTGAAAGATTGATTCTAAAGAGGACACTGATATATTACAACACACAACAACAACTCAGTCATTTCTCATTGGATGGGGTTAGCCACACGTATCCGTAAGGATATATACACACAAGATCTGACAATTATTATGTGATGGCTATCGGCTACCTAACACGCACTGTCTTAATCTAATTAGAACACTAGGTTTTGGCTAAAAAAAAAGAATAGACAGAAATATATAGCACTACAATAACAGTAAACAATAAACAATATAACAACGCATACAACAATATAGCAATACTGATATATTGTGTTCTAAAAAGGGGAGGGCTAATACCAAGACAATTTTATCTATCACCAAAGGAATTACAAGATGACTTGTTTATCGTGTGTATTTTAATTGTTTTGGCAATAGACAAAGTTGCCTTGTTATATTTAGGTTAAATTTTCCATCGATTTGGATGAATATGCTATGATTTGCCAGTAAGTCATTAACTTAGTAACCTCATTTACTTCATTAAAACTGAAATAAGTCAACATAAATGTACCTTAGGGTTCCCTTGAAATCTACCCTGCATATTATTATGTGATCCAATGTGCTGTATAGTTCTGGTTTGGCAACTGCAGGATCTACCACAATTTCCACTTCCTACACATGATGTTGTTGTTCGATACTGGCCTCCAAGCGAGTTTGAGGTACCCGATGTTATTTCATAAGGATCAAGAGTATATATGCTTCCAAATTAAAGGAAAACAGAATATCTATGTTTCATACAGGGTAGGAGTGTAAAATGTTGTTATTGTTGCAGCGTAATGTCGTTGGATATGATGAAGGCCAACCTCGTGAACTAGAAGATCCTGTCCTTTTGCATCATGCTATTTCAGATCTTCCACCTGTAATTCCTCTACCATCTTCTTTTGAGTTTCAAAGATGTTTAGTTTCATGTTGTTTAAAGCCATTCAATATTATAGGTCAGAAATGATGAAGTTTCTGATGAAATGCCATATACAAAACCTCCAGAAACAGAGTTCCAAAATTTTATAAGATCAACAAAAACTGGTGAGTCCTTTGTTTAGGTTTTAGATTATAAATGAGCGTTCTATTGATTGTCGAGTTTTGTAATTTAGTCACACAATTCACCATTTCTGTTATATGCTTGTATGATGTTATATCATTGAACCCTGGTGATTGATCAGTTATTCAGTGCCAGAATATTTGTTTCCTTTCGTATATGTTGGTAATTGCTAAAAGTTCCAAAGCCAATGGTGTCATCTTGAAGGCAATTTATCATTTGGGATTAGTCTTGCAAATAAATACTACTATGAGTTCCTTGGTGGTATGGTTAATTGCATAGAATCTGGATTATCACGGCGTAGTAACAGTTTGTAGAGGTATAATCCACTGATGCAAGCTCAAAAGTAGCTCAAAAGTGGAACTACATTATACAAAAGAAGGATATATCATGGGCCAACGCTCCATTTACCAGTATATTTCTGCCTGTGAGAAAATAAATTTCGCTGATTTTCATTCATAGCAAATGGAAACATTTATCGAGATGATACAAAGTAAAAGAATTTCTAACTATAAGGAAACAAACTATTTATCTGATTCTAGGATTATCTATTTCTGATTTGGAGATTTGCCAACTAAAGAAATATTCAGTTTTGGTGCTCGATCCTGATTTTGTGCAATTGCCAGTGTAGCCAAGGTCTAGGTCTAGGCTGCAGTGGGTGCTCACAAATCCCCCGCAAGGTCAGGTCAGGACTTCCCGGACCATGAGCTTGGTACGAATAGGAACAAAATGAGTAGCTGGTAAAGACTTGGTAAAGATGTCAGCGAGCTGGTGAGCTGCTGGAACATGGGCTATGCGAAGAGTACCAGATTGAATGAGTTCCCGAACAAGTGAACGCCAATGTCAATATGTTTGGAACGACTGGAAGACTGGATTGCGGGCAAGATGGATGTCACTTTGATTGTCACAATAGAGCACCGGGGGGTAGTGGAGAGAGAGATGCTGAGACGACGAAGGAGATGGAGAAACCACTGGATCTGCACAGCGGTGTAGGCAAGAGCACGATACTCCGCCTCGGAGTTGGAATAGGACACTGTTGTTTGCTTCTTGGCACCCCAAGAGATAAGGTTCGAACCGAGGAAAATGGCAAACCCAGTAGTGGACTGTCGAGTGTCGGGGCAGTCGGCCCAATCGGCATCCGAAAGATAGCGAAGTGATAGCTGGTTGGAATGATGAAAGTGGAGGCCCATGGTGAGAGTCCCCTTGATATACCGTAAGATGCGTTTAGCAGCTTCTAGATGTGCTTCAGTTGGAATAGCTGCCACAGACACAACTGGAGTTGCGGCTGAAGAACTAGTGGGAGCCTTGTTGCTCCATTGGTAGACAATTGGGTGTTCGATCCGAGATGATGGGAGTGGCGGGGACTCAGTAGGAGAGGGGAGCAACGGGCTGGTCGGCATTATTGGTGTTGAAGCTGTCGAAATAAGATTGCTAGCATGACGGAGAGGTAGGTGCTGGACTTTGAATAGTGCTGGTTGTGTACCAATAGGGAGGGTTGGTGGAAAAAGGAGGTCTCGTTAAAGGAGACATGTCTAGAAAGGTAGATGAGCTCGGTTGACAGATCGAGACACCGGTAGCCTTTGTGTTGGGTAGAGAACCCCCAAAAAATGTAGAGGACACTTTTGAAATCCAATTTCCCTCTCTCAAATGGTTGTAGATACGGATAGCATATGCACCCAAATATGCGGAGTAGAGAATAATCTGATGGAGTCCCCAATAGGACTGTATAGGGAACACGGTCGGACAAGGATTTAGAAGGGAGTCTGTTGATGAGAAATGCAGTTGTAGAAAATGCATAGGGCCAATATTCCCGTAAGAGATAAGCGTGAGCAAGTAGAGTGATTCCTGTTTCAACATGCCTGTGCTTTCGTTCGGCAAGCCCATTCTGTTCTGGTGTCCTAGGGCAAGACATAATATGGGAAATTCCTTCCGAAGTAAAGAATGATTGAAGAGAAGAATTGATGTGTTTCCCACCACCATATGTCTGAACAACTTTGACAACGGCATTGTATTGCCTACGAATAAAGTTAATGAATTTATTAAATATGCTAGATATTTCTGATTTGAGCCGCATAGGAAATAACCACGTAAAATGAGAACATTCATCAATAATACTTATGTAGTACCAATAACCATCAGTAGAGGCGACTGGGGACTGGCCCCATACATCACTATGGAAAGTGTGAAACAGAACAGTTGAATAAGGCCGCCGTTAAAATGGCAGTTTGGACATTTTGCCTAATTGACAACTTGAACATAAATGTTTATTGACGGTATCATGCCACTTTAGATGAGGGGACAAAAGTTGTAAAGCACGAGATGAAGGATGCTCAAGTCGAGCATGCCAGAGGTCGTCATTCTCTTTATTATGCTGAAAGCAAACGGTAGGTGGTCGGGGTCCAGGAGGTGATCCTAGCCGATAGAGGGCGCCATCTCTAGCCCCGGTGAATAGAATTTTCCCGCTCTATAAATCCTTCACAAGAAACCCTCAGGGGTAAAAGATAATGCAACAATGATTGTCGCCTTATGCCTCGCAATGCGCCGCTGCACGTTTTCCTCACGCTCTGTCGATTTTCCTTTTGAGGCAGAATATTCTCCTCACTGTGTTGGTTCTTTCTTCCATGTGCCACTTATGCATATCTGTTGTCCTCTTTGATTGAGTGTTGCCTTGCTTCATGCCTCATACCTATTCCACTTCTCCGTCCTTGATATGATGATGATTTCAGTGTGTGGGTTCATCTATTGAGGATTGTTGATTCTGTTGAGAATTGCTGCTTATCTATGTGATTGATGATTCTGTTGAGTATTGTTGCTTATCCTTCATTGATTTCCCATTGATGTTGGTGTTCATATTTGTGAGTCTATATGGTGATCAAGCCTAGTTCAATTTGTTCAATTTGTTCGAAGTTTGTTTCAGCCACCACCAAACTCACTGACATATGTTTGGATGGTAATAATTATTTTTATTGGCGTAAGTTGGTGCTAATGTCTATCCGTAGGATGGAGTTGGATGAGCAAGGCCCTAATGTTGAGAAGGCTCCTTAGAGTGCCAAGGCATGGGCTCAAACCGATACTTGTTTGTATACTCGCATGATTAATTTCATGGATCCCCGCGTAGTTGACCTTGTTACTCATTGTGATATGGTGAAGTGGCTGTGGGAATATTTGGGTCTTTTGTATGCAGGAAAGGATGACATGAATTAGTCTATAATGTTTCTCGGTCTTTCCTTCGCACTGAGTGGGGTGATGCTACACTTGCTGGCTATTTTTCATCTTTTAACATGTATTAGGAGTTCAATGTCCTAATGCCTATTTATTCTTTATTCTGATATAGTAATCATGCGTCAATAGCGAGAGCAACTAGTTATCATCGCTTTTTTTAGTAGCTTGCGCCCTGAGCTTGATTTTGTTCGTTCTCAGATTTTGGCAAGTAAGGAGACTTCATTGACTAAGACTTTTTCTTAGGCCAACCGCATCGTCCGACCATCATCTGGGTCTGTACACATTAGTGTCTAATTGCTCGTATGTTCTACAGTCTACTCGTGGTCCTCGTCGGGTTATATCACTGCCCTTCCCATGGTGGAGTTGAATTCTCCTCCCGTAGTTGCTCCTAAGTCTTCCCCTACCTGCTTCTCATCCCTTGACCCTTCATCCCCTGTTCTGGTGGATTATGTCCCTTCTAATCTCGATCTCTCCATCGCCTTATGGAAGCAGACGAGCTGCTGCATTACTTATGTGTTATCTAATCATATATCCTATATTGGTGTCTCATTTTCTCTGCAGGTGTTTGTCCTTGCCTTGGACTTTGTTTAGGTTGCGCACACTTTATCTGAGACTCTTTCTTCTCCTTGGTGGAAAAGATTATAGTTAAGGAGATGTAGGCCCTTCAGACTAATTAGATTTGAGATCTAGTTTTATTGCGTCTGGTAAAGAAAGTAGTTGAGAACATTGAGTGAGTTTTAGTATTGGGCTTGAGTTAGTTTTAGTATTGGGCTAGGTTTTATTGTGATACTTTATGTATAGCCCAATATAACCCATATATATAAACAATGCCTAACCTAGCTTTATGGTTAAGCTTTCTTATTTTTCATTCATTTTGTCAACATGGTATCAGAGCCATCTTTAATTCACCTCTCAAAACCCTAGTTGTAGACACCACCACCACCGATCAAAATCCTAGCCGCCAGCCTTGACTGGCCCACCACCACCAAACCACCACATCTTTCCACCAACCAGCCACTGCCCAAGAAAGCCCAACGATTGGCGACCATCGTGGTGGTGGACCCACCAATCGGCGACACTCTAGCAGCCACCAGCAGCTCATGCCCAGTTGCCGCCGCAAGGATTGTGGGTATTGAGCCCCCGATTTTCATTTTCTTCAACGGTTGACCACCTAGGGAGGTAGAGGGCTGCAAGTCGCTCATCGGAGACCTAGCCATTCACCCTGCCGCTGCCGCACACACCACCAAACCTCTCGCGGCGCCTCACATGTCGGCGACTTCTTCTCCGAGCAAAATGTTCGCCTACTGGTCCATTCTTCTTTTTGTTGTTGCAGCTGATTCTCTTCCATTTTTACGTTACTCAAGCTCCTTTGATAGTATGTGCTAGTTTGAGATTATGTCTTGAAATTGCCTTTGGCTTTGTGATGATGCACTTCCTTATTAGTTGGTGATTCTTCCTTCTCTGATATTTGTTATGGCGAGTACTTTGGAAAGCAATGAGTCCAAGTACGTTGTCTCTAAGGTTGTTCTTGTCACCACTAAGCTTATTTATCAATACTTAGATGGTGAGAATAATTTTTACTGGAAGAAGATGGTACTATTTTCTGTTCGAGATATGGAAATGGAGAATCACCTTACTCATGAGAGTTCTATTGATGATAAGGAGTCATTCAAGACTATGTTGTGGGCAAGAGATGATGCTTATCTCTACACTAGATTGATCAACTCGATGGAGCTTCGAGTTTCTGTATTAGTCTCCCATTGTGATTCGGTTAAGGAACTTTGGGACTATTTGGCTGTCCTGGACTCTGACAAGGATAATATAAACCGTTTGTAATATGTTTCTCAGTCTCTGTTACGTCCTATGCAGGATCATCTATCATTTAGTAATTACTTTGCTTCTGTTAAAAAGTTACATGAAGAGTGCTCTGATACCGATTAGTGCTGATGTGGGAAAAATGCGTGAACTAATCATTGTCTTTTCTCAGCGGTCTACGCTTCAAGCATGATTCTATTCGATCTCAGATTCTAGCTAGCAAGGAGACTTCCTTGACTGAGGCTTTTTCTAGGGCCAATAAAGCTATCCTGCCATCTTTTAACCTTAGTCTTTTTAGTGGTGATCATGCCGCCTTTGCTAGCTCTAGGGGGGTCCCGTGGCCGTGGCCGGGGTAGAGGGGGAGTTCATCCATTTTGCACCAATTGTCAGCGTCCAAGCCATATGATTGAGACTTGCTATCAGCTTCATGGTCGTCCTTCCTCCACTGCTACCTCTGCTCCTGATGGCCGACCTATTTGTTTTCATTGCAAGGCTCCTAATCATATTCGAAATAGGTGCTTTAAGTTACATGGTCGACCCTTTTCTCCTCGGTCTGCTAATGTAATTTCTTCTGAGTCAGATTCCTTCCATACTCCTGGCGATAACTCCTCTCATACTCATGCTCAGACCTCTTCGACTCCACATGTACACTCTGCCCACTCAGCTGCTTATCTTTCTGCATTTTCTCGCCAGTGGATCATTGATACCGGGGCATCTGACCATATGACTGATTCACTAGGTATGATGCATGGTTATTCACCCACTTCTTCATATCCAGATGTTCGGATTGTGGATGACACTTATCCCAGTCAAAGGGATAGGGATGACTCCTCTTACCTCCACTCTCACATTATCTACAACTATATATTTTTGCTACTATCTGTTAGTGCACTGACTTGAACTCACCGCTGCCATGCTTTATTTTCTAGTGACGTGTTTTTTAGGATCCTGTGACGAGAATTATTGGTAGGGGTCGACGCTTGTTAAGATGACTCTACGTGCTGAAGGCTGAGTCACCTTCTGTTGCCTTTCCTCATATTTCTACCACTGCCTTGGATCCCCACTGTACGTTCTTTAGTCTGAAGCATCTCTGTCTTGAGGTTCAATCTTTATCTGATCTTTTTTTGAGTCTTTTCAGTTTGCCAAACACCATAGGGCATCCTATAATTCTTGAGTTAATAAACGAGCTTGTGCTCCTTTTGAGTTAGTGCATTCTGATATTTGGGGCCCTTGTCCGGTCGAGTCTAAGGCAAATTTTCGCTATTTTGTGTCGATTATTCACGAATGACATGGTTGTTTTTAATGAAGAATCATTCAGAATTGTTCTCTATTTTTATTGCCTTTTATGCTGAAATACAGACACAGCTTTCATTACCTATATACACCTTCAGGAGTGATAATGCCCGAGAGTACTTCTCCACTTCTTTTATCACATTCATGACCACCTATGCGATTCTCCATGAGTCCTGTCTTGATACACCACTACAGAATGGTGCTGCTGAACATAAAAATCCCCGTCTCTTAAAAGTGACTCGAGTCTTGATGTTTCGTATGAGTGTACCTAAGATATTTTGGAGTGAGGTTGTCTTAATAGTCGTCTACCTGATAAACCGCATGTCAAGCTTTGTCCTGCACGGGGATATTCCTCTTCGTGTTCTTTTCCCGAACACCTCTTTGCACCCCTTTCATCCCGTTACCCTCTGTATCTTTGGATGTAGGTGTTATGTCCGGGATATCCGTCCCACTCTCACCAAACATGACCTTAAATCTTTGCGCTGTATTTTCCTGGACTACTCCTGTGCTCATAAGGGTTATAGATGTTACTCTCCTGATCTATGACGTTTTTGTGTGTCTGCTGATATTACCTTTGATGAGTTTATCCTGTTCTTCATGTGTCTTCCTCATCCATCTTAGCCCGTGTCTGTCGATGGGGATGATGATACTTTGGTCTATGAGTCCTGTCAACGTTCGTCTGAAATGTCTATACCTTAGTCTCCTCCACCTCAATCTCCTTACCCGCCTTCATCTCCTCCACCTCCTATTCGTCATGCGTACACTTGTGGCACTGATCGAGTCATCTCCTTTGGTTCTAATTTACCCCCAGTCCGGTTGGATTCTTCTCCTCCCGTAGCTGCTTCTGAGCCGGCCCCCGCCGACCTTCGTCCTCGTTCGTGGATTCTTTATCACCTGCTCCTTCCTCGGATCTGGATGTTCCTATTGCCCTGCGAAACGGTAGCGAAGTTGTGCTACATATCCTTTGTCTACTCATATATCATATGTCGGAGTTTCTTCATCCTTGTAGGCTTTTATCTTTGCTTTAGATTCTATTGTTGTCCTTAATCAGTGTCTGAGGCTCTCTCTTCTCCAGGGTAGATGCAGGCTGTGTTTGAGAAAATGGAGGCCGTTGAGGCCAATGGGATTTGGGACCTTGTTCCTTTAGTTCCTGGGAAGAAGGCTATTGGATGCAAGTGGGTATTTGTTGTGAAGGTGAATCCCGATGACTCTATTTCTCATCTTAAGGCTCGTTTGGTTATCAAAGGGTATGCTCAGGTATTGATTATACAAACACCTTCTCTCTTGTAGCTAAGATGGCTTCTGTTCGTCTTCTGATTTCTCTGGCTACCTCTTGTTATTAGCCTTTACATCAGCTAGATATGAAGAATGCTTTTCTTCATTAGAATCTTCCTGAGGAGGTCTATATGGAGCAACCGTCTGTGTGTGTAGCTCAGGGGGAGTGTGGTTATGTTTGTCGTCTAAAGAAGTCAGTCTCCTCGAGTATGGTTTGGACGGTTCAGCTCTGTAGTTCTGGAGTTTAGCCTACAATGGTCAGCAAAAGATCATTCAGTCTTCAATCGACTTTCCAGCGATGGGTGCATCTTCTTCGTTGTCTATGTTGATGATATTGTCATCACAGACAATGACAGCACACGGATCACCCCAATGCTTCTTGGGTTGAGACTTTTTCCCGCAGACGGTGCTATGTTGGATGATCTAGATAGGTAGAGACACTTAGTAGGCAAGCTAAATTATCTTGCCATCGCGCGTCCCGATATTGCTTTCTCAGTTAGTGTAGTTAGCCAGTTTATGTCAGATCCTTGAGTTCCCCATTAGGAAGCAGCTGTGCATATTCTTCAATATATCAAGGGGCATCCGAGCCGAGGACTTTTCTATAGTGACCATGGTCATAGGCGCATTGAGGGTTTCTCTGATGGATATTGATTGACTCACCCTCTGATCAGAAGTTCACTAGTTGCTACTGTGTCTTTGTTGGTGGCAATTTGATTTCGTGGAAGAGCAAGAAGCAGTCTATTGTTGCTAGATCCAGTTCTGAGTCTAAGTATCGTGCCTTAGCCCATTTGACTAGTGAGATCACTTACCTTTTTCGGTTGCTTGATGAGTTGGAGTTTCTTGCCTCGAAGCCTGCTCAGTTATGGTGTGATAATTAGTCTGCTATCTACATTGCTTCTAATCTATTTTTCCATGAGTGAATAAAGCATATAGATGTTGATTGTCATTTTGTGAGAGAGAAATTGCAGTACGGTGATATTTTGTTGAATCATGTGAAGACAAGAGAACAACTTGCAGATATCCTAACTATGTCTTTTTTTGGGAATCAGGTTTATATATTTATAACAAGTTGGGCATGGTTAATATTTATGCTGTAGCTTGAGGGGGAGTATTGAGAACATTGAGTGAGTTTTAGTATTAGGCTAAGTTTTATTGTGATACTTTATAGGGAAAATTACAAATTTGCATCTAAACTAACTTTTTTTTTTTAAATAGACATCCAAACTTTTATTTTTTGCAAATAGGTATCCAAACTTTAATTTTTTTGCAAATAAGTATTCGTCGTTAAAAAAAAGTATTAGTTTGGATACCTATTTGCAAATAATCATCCAAACATTGATTTTTTTTGTTTTTTTTTTTTGAAAAAAATTGAAGTTTGAATAGCCAGTTAAAAAAATTGTTAGTTTTGATACCTATTTGCAAATTTTTTAACTGTCACGTCGCAAATTTAAGCGTGGATGGCTATTTGTAAAAAATCAAAGTTTGGATGACTATTTGCAAAAAATAAAGTTTGGATGTCTATTTAAAAAAAGTTAATTTGGATACTTTTTATAATTTTCCCTACTCTGTATATAGTCCAATATAATCCATATATATAAACAATGCCTAGCCTCACTTTGGGGTTAAGCCTTATCATTCTTCTTTCACTTTGTCAACAAAAGCTATTGAGTGTAAGTGAGGGGTTTTTTTTTTTTTTATAACTCAGATGTTCGGCCCAACTTACACATATCTCGACTGATTCTGAGGAATTCAATCCCACCGGAGGCTTGCGGAGAACCCATTTAAAGTTAAGACACTGCCTCGTATGTCCATGACCCAACAGGGCATTTGTTTCATAAGGGAATCAAACCTAGGACTTGGGGAAATCCCCCACCAAGTCCTTCACGTCTTTTACTTGGGACGACCTTGCTGGGTTAAGTGTAAGTGGGTTTATGCTGTGAAAATGGATCCTAATGACATAGTTGCTCGCCTCACGGTCTGATTGGTGGCCAAGGGATATTACCCTGGTTTATGGTCCAAATTACACCAATACTTATTCTCCTGTTGCAAAGATGGCTTTTGTCTGTGTTCTTATTTCTATCACTGTATCTTTAGGTTGAGCTTTGCATCAATTGGATGTAAAAAATATATTTCTTCATGGTAATTTGACTGAGGAGGTGTATTTGGAGCAACCACCCGAATTTATTGGTGTGGGTGAGTCTAGATGTGTATGTGGGCTGTAGAAATCGTTATAATGGTCTCATGCTTGGTTTGTGAGGTTTAGTTCTATTATGCTAGAGTTTGGTTTACAATGATCAATTAAGAATAATTCAGTATTTTATCGACATTTGATTGCTGGAAATATCCTCGTTGTTTATTTGGATGATATTGTCGTGAGTAGGAGTAATAGTATTGGAATTGCTTCGATGAAGGGCTTTCTTCAGAGTCACTTTCACACCAAAGATCTTGGAGCTTTGAAGTATTTTCTAGGGATTGAAGTGATCCATTATAAGCCGGTGTATTCCTGTCTGAACAAAATTCCTGTCTAAACAAAAGTACGCTCTAGACTTACTTTAACATATAGGGTATGGTGGATGTAAGCCGACTAACACACTCTTATTCTCCTTGGAGTAAAACTTGCACTTGAGAATGGCGAGATGTATGTTGATCCTGATACATATAGATGGGTAGGTAAATTGAATTATCTCGCAATCCCTCGTCCAAATTGCCTTCTCTGTCAACATGATGAGTCAATTTATATTCGATTACTCGTCTAAATATTGCCTTCTCTATCAACGTGGTGAGTCAATTTATGTTCTATCAACGAGTTCCTCATCGGAAGCAGCCTTACATATTCTCAAATATATTAAGGGATATCCTAATTGGGTCTTATTGTATAGTAATCATGGTCATAGGTGTATAGAGAGATTTTTTTATGCTGATTGGGTTGGTTCCCTTTTTGATCGCATATCCACTACAAATTAGTGTGCCTATTGATATACCCGAAAAAATATGCCATGTAACACCCGTATTGACGGCAAATGCGCGCGACACATGAACGAACAAATAAGTGACGGACGAACATAGAGACGCAAAGACCAACGGACGCGTACCCGAGCAAGAAGACTGCGCCCACCGCCAACAAACGACTGGCTGCCCGATGCCTATGCGCGGCAACGAGCAGCCAGCAGCCCGTTAGCGCACGGCCAGCCCGCACCGTTGTCCGGCTCCAGTTCGAGATTAACGTACCACCTCCATACACGATGAAAGTCGCCGCATGGAAAACTTCGTCGCACGGCCCATATCTAATTAACTTATGGGTCCAGGCCCACGGGATATTTCGAGAGCATTTCGGAATATTCCTACTCAAAAGCGAGGGGCGATACGGTAATTTCACAAGTATTTTCCTCCTCTATAAATAAAGCCCTTAGCTCTACAATTCAAATACGCTTTCTCGGCTGAAAACTCTCTGACTCAAACGTTCTACATTTCATCACTTAGAGTAAAGTCTGAGGTATTCCTAGGGATCAAACCTCAGGTCCCTCTAACGAGAAGGGCATTACATGTACAGTTGGCGGACAGGTGGCACTCGGCACGCGTCCACGTCATTGCCTTCAAAAAGTGGTGATAACATTTATCATCGTCTGTGGGAAACGAAACAAGAAGTTGTGTTTCCAAATAATCTCCAATGCTTGGACGTGAGAGGTGAATGAGTTCCGCAATCAAACTCTCAACTCCCCAAGAACCATCACCTTAGTAACATGCCGATAGGAGGGGGCAACAGAGCCGAACAAGCGAAGCGAAGCACCGCGATTACGAGGAATTGCCAAAGACTCCCCGAAGAACTCATTATCAGGGCTGAATTTCGACAATTCGAGGATATGGTGACGAGTGGCATGAACCAGATCGTAGCAACTACTCGCCCGCATTTACAGGTTAGCGCGACATAGCCTCCCCTGTTCGCACCTTCAGGTTTTCCAATCACTAGACAGGGTTATATACCCACAACAATGCCTCTTAATTCAGCGGGAGATCAGGCCACCACAACTGGACCCTCTACCGAATCATTCACGGAAATGACCCACACCGAATAGCAGAACTTGCTTGGAGCATAGTATACTCCTACACCTCCGTTGGTCCAAGGTAAATAACCCCCGCTAGCTTGCGAAGTAGTGAGCAATGGACGATCAGGAGGGCGTAGGAGTTCGAGAGAAACAAGACGAAAGGCAAGAAAGAAGTATGTATGCAGACCTCGAGTAAGATCGTCTTCTCCTTTAGACCTAAACAACTCAGATGATAACTCTTCAGGCAAATTTGATGATAAAACCTACGCACGACTCCCTGTCACGAGGCGTCAAGGACCGGAAGACATATATATATATACACAC
>JAOWBR010000006.1:47476-64166 GCA_028571145.1 Dionaea muscipula
TTAATCTATAATATTGAATTAAATCGAATTAATTACGGGGGAGTAAAATCACCGTAATGTTTGATTTAATTTAATATGGGATATAGATTAGCCGGAGATTGTCTCGTTTTATTTATTCCTGATTGGTCCCTGGGTTTGCCCGTGATGAGTCTGATTCGCCTAAGGATATAGGGTTTCTACGAACCCCTATATAAAGTGGTGATGGGGGTTTCAGTTGAACTACCGAATACTCAAGCCTCTGGATTCAAGGGAAAAACCTAGAAGACCTCTAGGTGGTTCTCCTCTTCTCTTTCCTTGCAGCAGCCACCGCCGCCCTCGTCCCCTCCTCTACAGCCGCCGGCGACCAGCAGCAGCATCTCGAGTGGCCGCCGCTCCTCTTCCTCCTTGCGGTGCAACGGCAGCAGCAACCCGCGCAGGCAGCAGCATCAACAGCCGCCGCAGCAGGTGAAGCGCGGCCAGCAGCAGCGTCAACAGCGCTGCAGCAGATTCGCGAGCAGCGGCGCGGCAGATTCGCGAGCAGCGGCGCGGAAGATTCGCGAGCAGCGCAGGCGTAGGGTGGCCTTCTCCGCAGCGGCAAGCCGACAGACGCAGCCGCGACCTTCATCCACGAGAGCAGCAGCGCAACGCAGCAGCGGGTCGGCAGCGGCAGCCTCAGTCGCGCAACGACAGCAGCGTGTGCGAAGTGACAATGGTCGTCGCGTGTACCCAACGACAGTCTTCGCCGACGGCATCCCGCAGCGGACGGTGCACGCACGATCCCGCAGCAAGTAGCCGTGACTGTCAACAGCAGAAGACGCAGTGAAGAGCGGCGGCGATTAGCGAGAAGTAGACGTGCACGGCTTCAACTTCGGTCGCACATCGCGAACCGCCTGAGTCGATCGTCGGAATTTCTTCCGTGAGGTATCGACGAATTTATCATTCGATTGTACATATATTTATGTGATTGAATGATTGTGAAAAATTTTTGTCTATCCTACGTACCGACGCGATCTTGGACGCTTCCGCGAGGCCCCGTTCAATCGGGTTTTCCTTCACAGGGAAGTGGTAGAAGTTGGCGTCTTCTTTGGCTATAGAATGAAAGGAAGTGTTAGCCCGTAGAAATTAAGAATAGCCATATCAACAATAAAACTCCGAAGTTTAGGTTGTACCTTCTTTAGGCGGAGGTGGAGCTTCGTCTGGCTAGTATCTCCCTCTCCAGCACACTTGCTTCGTCCAGGCTTCGTCCGCATGCCCGCACATATTGGCCGCGTCCAATCGGCCAAGTGGACCACGGACATGAGACATTCAATCTCTGCGGCCCAATAGGATTGGAAGAGATTGCCCGTCCCGCAGTCAATACGTGGGATGAAGTAGGCTTCGGAGAATCTTTCCAGGAGGGTATCTCGGTTCGATAGGAGATCCCCTGTCTCTGCGGTGTTGAGAAGGCCGAAGCACGTCTCTCCAAAGGTATCGACGAAGAACAAGGGGAGAGGACGGGCTTAAGTAAGGCCAAGTTGGCGTGCAGCATAGTTGGCCGAGTAAGTCTCGGCCCCGGCCTTGGCATTCAACCCCAGAATTAGATCAAAAGGAAGCTCTTGGCATACCAAGAAGTGCGTCCACATGGGGGGCGTTGGGTCGAAGAGGGAGTTGGGGTTTGTTGAGGCAGGGAAAGGAAAAAATGATGTCAGCAGGTCCGTAGACTTGAGATACTCCCACGTCTCACCCTTGGAGGTAGTGACGGGCGAGAGCGCAGCCAGTCTTGGCTCGGAGAATGAGAGCGCGGGAGACGCGGGCAGAATGCCAAAAAAGGGGAAGTAAGCCTGCAGCCAGAGTTGCGTAATCCAGAGTGGCCCAGAGCCCGTTGGCTCTTTTCCTTGCCTCTGCTGCTCTACCATGAAGGATAGGCCGCGGTACAGTGCAGCTAGGACGTAGGACGCCAAGTTGAGCGGGCGTCCCACGGCCAAGTCCGTGGACAACCTCAGATAGCTGAACACCGGTTTACCGCTGCCCAGGCAGAGGACGTACCTGTATAAGAAGAAATGGACAAAAGCGATACGTTCTTCCTCCTCCACCACGGGCCCTGTCCTTTTATGCGCAGCCATGAAAGTGTTGTAGGACGAGAAGGTATGGGATTCGAGGATGGGGGCTTCATGGTTGTACTCCAGGATGGCCGAGATTGTCTCTTCTGAAGGAAAGAGGTCGGTCAGAGCGGCGATATCCCTAAGGGTGATGGTCATGGGGGCTCGGGGGGAAAGCGCAGATGTTGGCGTGAGATGACCAAAAGATCATGGCCAAGGGAAAGAGTGTAGAGTCAAAATTGGGGATCCTTGTGTAGAGAGAGACGAGGTCCAAGAAGCCTGCCTGCTTAGCCTTAGCTTCAAAAGTAGGGTCACGGACTACCCTCATAGCCCAACTTGAGAAGGCTTTGTCCATGTGTGGCCAGTTGCGCGGTGATTTGAGGTTGAGGATGGCGTCAATGGAGATGGAGGAATCTGACAAGGTGGTAGGAAGGAAAACGAAGATGTGGGAGTATTGGATCTCCGCTGCCCTAACTGGGTCCATGATGGCTGGGCCAAGGCAGGTGTCGCCGGTGGGAAAAGTAATAACACCATTGGAGGCGATGGCTGTAGAATTGAGCGCGTCTAGGTAATCATAAAAAGTTGGCATTGATGGAAAAGCTTCAAAATCGCCGTCGTTCTTTTTTCGCCTTTGGAGTCTGGAAGCCTCTGTAACTTTTTGGAAAAGTTTAAAAAGTGAACCAATGACAGATCGTGGGATTATATAGGCGAGGAAGATGAATCGCGGGCGTTTAGGGATGACGTCAGCTTTTGTCAGTATCATCATTATTTTTTCTCCTCGGGGGGAACCGCGGCCGACGTTTGCTCTGACCGATGTCCCATCAATTGTCTTGCTTGTCCCTTTGCGTCCCATTTTAGGTTGAGTACGGTGTATCAATGATTATTAATACGCCGCACTAGGGGGTAATGTTAACACTAGGACGTTGGGGATGCTCGGGTTAGGACGTGATGACCTTGGGCCGAGGCTGTTCTACGCCGAGGTCTTGCCTTGGACTCTTAGCTCGTCCTGATCGAGGAAGGGTCCATAATGAATGGGACGCGCGCTGGATTGTCACGTTCTCAGTTAGGGCGTAAGAGCGGGGCGTAGCCGTCTTAGACGTGGTTCCCAAGCATGATCCCACGATGTCTATGTGGCCAGTGAGGAGGGGCCACGTACTTGGTGGTTGTTTGAGGCAGTTGGGGTGTTGACCCCGGGCATGGGTGTAGGACGGGTCGAATTCTAAGATCCTCTTGTAATAGTTGAGTCATGAATAGGAAGAGGTTCACCCACATTCTGGACGTGGGTAGTTTTATAACCGTCCATGTAACTACTCTGGGTAATATAAATATGGGTAATCCCAGCTTTGTAATGCATACGAACAATCAAATCTATCAAATCTTTATCTTTCAGTATCTTTAGTTGCCATTAGTGATAGCTTAGAATCTTAGCTTATATCTGCAACCGAACCCATTTCGATTACCTGGTATAGAGCGGATTCCTCCTCCGGAACCCGATTCTGGCGATTGCAGGAGCGCCACTAGCCATAACCCTTTGGTAACAACAACAATTAGTCCAACAACAACAAGCGTCATTTTTGCTCCATAATATATATGAAAAAAAGAAAGTATCATTCTTGCAGTGAAGGTGTTAGAGAAATTAATTTCATCAGTTCTCATCTCTAAATCCAAAGGTAGAAAAGCGACATATAAAGATTTCAAGACGAAGCGAGCGAACACGTCTTAAGATTTAAGAGAATTCCGCCTTTGTAACTGAGAGCAAAAACCAAAAATCAAATAATTGTGTAAGCAATATAATCTTTTGAGACAAATCTCAACAATGACTATAAGATAGGGTGACGCTTTACTACGAAAACTACAGTATAAAATGACTAAAAAATCATATTTGGTGTTTGATGAGTAGGATGGTATCATCGTGCATTGCTCTTCAAGGACTATTTATAGTGCTCTCTAATGCTTGTGTTAGAAATACAATGAATACAAACAAGAGGGGGTGAATTCGGTGTACCGAAAATGAGTATAAATTCTTATTTTAAAACATGAAGTTTCATTAAAGATGAATCCTGTGTGGGTTGTTCTCCTTGGACCAAACGGAGATCTAGGAATGTTCTGTGTTTCAAACAAGCTCTACCATTTGGTGTTGGTCGTCTCTCGGAATGAATCGGTGGACTATGACGACTCAATGACCTGTAAGTGCGAACAAGGGAGGCTATGTTGTGCTGGCCAATAAATACGTGCGAGTAGCTGATGCGATCTTGTTCATGCGGGTCGTCACCATGTCCACGATCCTTCGAAATTCAGCCCTGATAACGAGTTCATCTTTATGGATTCTTTGGCAATTCTGAGTATTCACAGTAGTTCGGCCTTCTTATTCGGCTTCGTTTCTCCCTCCTGTCGGGAGGTTACTAGGGTGACAATTCTCGGGGAGTCGAGATTTTGATTGTGCAACTCATTCGCCTCTCGCGTCCATCCTTTAGAGATTATTTAGAAATGTAACTTCTTGTTTCGTTTCTCACAGACAACACCAAATGTTATCATAGCTTTCTGGAGGTGATAACGTGGATGCGTCCCGAGTGTCAACTGTTTGCCTCCTGCACACACAACTCACTTCTCGTTAGAGGGATCCGAGGTTTGTACCTCAGGAATAACCCTCCAATGCTTAAGTTAGACTTCATTCCAAGAGATGGAACAGAGAGTTTTCAACGAAGAAAGTGTAACTGAGAAATAGAACTGAAGGTTGTATTTATAAAGGAAGATGGAAAGGAGGAGATTAATTGTGAGATTACAGTTTTACCCCTCACTTTTGTAAAGGAATCTTTTGAAACATTCCAGAATTCCCTTAGAATATTTTCGTGGGTTTTGAGCCCAGATGATATTCGTATCAAGCTCGTGCAATGACTCTCCATGCGACAGAGTTTTCCTTACGCGCATAAATAGTTTGCGATAGAGTTTCTTGAGTCATGGATAATCATGCGCAAGGATAGTTGTATGCAAGGACACCAAACATATCCGAACGTGCTCGAGACCGAAACAAGATGATCGAATACGTGTCCGCCCGCACACGGCCTGCCCGTGCTTGCCCGTAGCTGCTCGCACGTGGCTACTTGCTGGTGTTCGTCGCCTGGGCTGCCCACTTGTGGCAGGCGCTGCCCGTTGGGGGCCGCCGCCTGCCCGTCTAGGAGCTGGCCACCGTTGCCTGCCTAGGAGCTGGCCGCCTTGGCACGGCTACCCGCTGGCCTCGGGTGGTCGTGGTTGGGTGGCCTCAGGTCTTCGCGCACTCGTCTTTATGCTCATACTCATTCACGCATCCACGGGTCTCACGTCTCGTCTATCCACGTGGAGCTCGTGTGGCTTATTTTTTCCGAGCAGTAACAATTGGATTTCGGACAATTAAAGTAACTATCAATAGGGCTTGTATTTTTAAACTTTCTAAAATTGTTACCTCTCGAAGGATTGGACTTTTGGAGCCTTTTGTATTTATTGTAGAACTTTACGAACTTTCTGACCACAAATCCAAATTCTTCATCGTTCTCATTGTCCAGATCTTCTTAGTGATCATTCGAGACCTGTAGTGCTAGATTCTTTGTTGGGAGTAGATCGAAGTAACTAGACAAGAATCGAAGCTCAACAAACCACAACATAGATTTTATCAAAGCTATTACCAAACAAATTTCATTCACAGAAATTTACACACATATACACAAATCACATACGAAAATCACAAACTCAAAAAATGAGTTGGATATACCAAACGTGGGCTCAGTGACAAGTTAGGTATGCCATCATCGGATCCTGAGCCTCCACCTCTCAATCTGGTTCTCGGTTCTCTCGATCTCCAAGGAACTCGGCTGATTCAACACCACAAGGAACACCACCTTGTTAGGTCACGAACACGACCACCAGAACCACCACCGCAGCACCAGGAGAAGAACACCAGCAAGAAGAACTGGCCACCACAATCAGAGCAAGAAGAGCCCTCAAGATCTCAGGAAGGAAGAGGAAGAAATCGCCATGAAATCGCCTCACAGAGAATTCCCGAGAGAGAGAGAGAGAGAGAACCAAGAGATGTGTCTGGTACACAAGAGAGAGAAGGGAGAGGACAGGTGATAATACCGAAGGGTCAGAAAGGCACAAGGCTCAATGCTGCAAGCTGGCAGACCTCGGGAGAAGATAGGGCAAAGAATTGGAGCATATCAGATTCACAAAGGGGACGGCTGGGATGAGGTCACCACTAAACGAGATCAATGGCTGCCAACAACAGGGCCAAATAAATTGGGTCGTAGCTGTGGAGCAGTATGACTTCACAAGTGGGCTGGCCCTCAAGCCTAACATTCTTGAACTTCTTTTCATCATCATTTCTTTGAGTGGATTTATTGATTTTATCAATATGTAAGAAGTCATCCGATCAATTCATCAACTGTCAAAAGTATCGAGATCCTTTGTTTTGACGATCGCTTCAACTTTTGCTTCCCGTGAACTTGGTAAACTTCTGAGCACCTTTCGGATTTGTTCAGCATTCGAGTAATCCTTTCCAAGGGCTTTTGAATTATTGACTCTCACTAAATCTGGTCATCATGTCTTGAACAAATTCATTAGATTCCAACTTGAACAGCTCGAAGGATTGGACTAGTAGATCTCAATCCTTGATTCTCTAAACTTGTTGTGTCCTTTCATGTGTGACTTGTAATTTGTCCCAAATTTCCTTGGCATCTTTACATGTTACAATCCGATTGTATTCTGTCTGACTCAATGCACAATACAATAATTTCTTCACTCAGCATTCTTTTTCATTTTTCTATAATTTATCTTCTTAGGTCCAGTTTTCTACAGGCTTCAGAACATAAATTCCTTCTGCATTTCTCTCAACTATTCGATATGGTCCATTCTGTATGATGTTCCGGAGTTGATAATCCTCATATTGGATGTAATTTTCCATCCTGGATTTCCTGTATGAGTGGCCTTGTCCATTGAAGTAAGGTGGTCTGACCGTAGAGAGTCCCTCATGCAATCCTTGAGTATTCATCGTAAACTTGTCCTAAAAAGTACTATAATACAAATTGTCAGTCCCGAGTGGAGATATATAATACTCAAAGGTCATATTTGATTGCAGAGTTAAATTAGATTGGATAGATAATACTCTGGATAAGAAGAGTGATTGTGAAGCAAATGATTTAATATTTCACTATTTATTTGATTATCTTGGATTAAACGTATGATTTTAATTTTTTGGACAAAAATACCTCTATATACAACCAAAGTGACAATTCACAATCTATACTTACAACTCAACCAAACAAAAAAAAATTAAATGAGTTATGAAATAAAGGTAAAACTAGTCATTTTATTAGGTGGGATAACTATTACCTAAGAAAGAGTGATATTATTTATCCTATGATTTTATAGGATAAGAGGAGATGAAGGGATTAATAATCCAATATAATAAAAATCAATCTAATATATACTTTATTTATACCGGATGGATTAATAGTATAATCCGATATTTTATCCCCGAATCAAACGGGACTAAAGGGGATGAATTGAGTATATAGGATCTTAAAAATTTAAATACTTAAATGTGGAGTATTCAAAATCCCTGGTTGAAGGATTGGTCCTTCCGTACTCAGTTTCACTAACCAATTCAAGTATTAAGTAATGCAACGAGACTTCTAGTAACATGTAGTCAAATATTTTATGTATCTAATGATGTTTTAACTCGTTTCCTTAACTTCTTGCAACAGTCCGACGTATATATCAAAGTGTGTTCTTCAACAATTCAGTTCATCAATGTAAGGATTTTTCTTCGGTAAATACTGTTTGGAACCGGGGAGACCGTTAGAGCGGGGAGTCCAACTTAAAATGACGATTGACTACCCATACCCGTATTTAGATATTACTTCCCATAAGGTCACCTATCTTGGGACTACTCCAATCTAAGTACGCTTAACTGCGAAGTTCTGATGGACTCTACTCCACGAAAAGTGATTAACTAGGTGGTAATATAGTCATCACATATTTTTTATATAAACGTTTCTTTTTCCTCCCCGATGTGACTTTCCCTTTAATTCACCACATACATAACAAAGAGTAATTACGAATATAGCGGTAAATAAAAGAAAAAATTTATACTGGTTCATGCTTCCTCAAATGAGTAAGGTTTACCTCTGATAGTAAAAATTCATTTTTTTTTTCCCGTTTAATATACGGCTTAACGTTTTTTCTGTGAAAAATACATTTTTTTCATTTTTTTTGAATAAAAATTTAAAATTCACGTTTTTTTGAAAATTTTCTTATTTTTGAAAAAAAAACTTTAAAATTTGTATTTTTTATTCCTTTTAATCTGATTTTTCTTCTATCTCTTCTATTTTTTGATTGAATTGTATTGACATTCATTATCTTATCATTTATTTATCCACTTCAAGTACCTGCTGAAAGCCGTGATAAAATAGACTCAAATTGTATCCTCCGACTAGTGATAGTGTGATTGTGATATCTAATCGTGACTATGCATATATGATCTTAGATTGTCAATAATTGATGTCATAAATTCATTTTACTTCGTCAAATGAACTTTTGAATCTTTTAGATTTTTCTACCAGATTTATGTACGATTCGAAGAATTGTTGAGTGTTTCTGACTATTAAATTGATTGCTTGACACAATTTATAGATGGAAGTGATAAAAAAAATCAAATTTTTATTATTTGATACCCGAATTTTTAGTTAGAATTTTTCAAATGAGTAATGAATAATACATGTATCTGTCCGGATCCGTTTTTCAAACTTTTCTGAATTTTTGACCGACTTTTTACATTATTCTACCGAATAATACTCACTCGTACATATTGACGTTTAATTTCCGTCCTAATTTTTACTAATAGAGAGGCTTACATCTAGTGCCTCTTTCCCGAGGTCTTCTTAACCTGCCTAATTATTACTCTCTTTACACACTCTTCCTTACAATCTCTCCAAGATTACAATAAGGAGTGTTTCTCCAAACAGAAACTAATTAACTCGCACAAGACTAATAACCAAGACCAAGTGATCTCCTTTCTTTCAACGACTACTTCTTCAAGCCCAAGTGCAGTTTTTATTCTCTAGACTTCTCTCAATTAAAGATCCCAAGTACAAATTCGCGTATGAACTAACTCAACTAAGCTAGTCTTACAACGAGACAATTCACAAGCAAGGTTATGCCTAGTCTTCAATACGGATATCTCTGATTCGAAGCTCGGGTAAATCCAAGACAATCTTCAGTAATAAACGATTTTGTCTTCAAGCAATCAATCTCTTGATTCTTCTCAATCACTCAGAATCGGTGATACAATAGTAATTCATAGCATAGAGTAATCAATAATCAATCAGTAATAAGTCTTGTTCTCAATGCTTCTTGAGTAAGCTAATCAAGACGACATATAAATCATGCAATATCATTCACACACGATCATTCAAACAATAGAGCATCTGTGTCATGATCGTTGATCAATGTAACTCGAAAGTAAGGATTGCTTTGTCAATGAAACAACTCTTAGTGTATAAGCTCTTCTTTCTTCTAGAGTTCTTGCTTCTGTTCAAGAATGTATTCTTCCTACTCAAATCAAACGTTTTCTCCAGATGTTCTCAATGTGTCTTGCTTTCTCACTCATTCATGTATTCATCAGAATTTTCATGTATGTTCTGATTGGTGATGGTTCATCTAGCTTTTAAATGTAGAAGGCTATTTCAAGAGTTCCAAGAATTCTTTTCCTCAACAATATCTACAAGTTATAACTAACTTGGTTCAGATATTCTAAGACTTCAACTTATATTCCAATTCAGTTCATGAGTCCTAAAATATTTTCATCAAAGTATTTTTCTTTCAAACAATCAAATAGTGAATAACTTTGTACAAGAATTATACAGAACAAATAGGGATTGCTCCTTCTCTGTTATAGTATTATCATTTTTACGCCCTTAGATTGTATAAAATTCTTCTATTAGATTGTATAAAAATCTTCTAAAGCATTTATGCACACGTATTCAATCAATGTATAACATACAACATATAAGCTTTTATCCAGATGCATTGCAGTAATATGACAGCATATATCATGCATTCATCAATTTCTTATCATCAAAACTAGATCTTTGAAACCCACTTCGGGTTGACGTAAGTGGGAATCACCGTGTCATGAGGCCTCAAGAAGTCCTGGGTCGCGGGTTCGAAACTCCTTGCGTGCAAACAATCTGAGTGGACCATGGACGTACAAAGCTTGAAGGTCTTGGTTTTAATTAGACCCCTCGTAAGCATCCGGTGGGATTGGTCCCATAATTAATCGGATTCACCCGGACACCTGAGATATCAAAAAAAAAAAAAAAACCTAGATCTTTGTATACAAGGGATTGCTTCCTCTTCAATCTATCAATTCATCTAGGGATCTATCAATATCCTGAGGAGATCTATCAATTTCCCAATGGGTTGTATCACATGAATTATTTTCTTGGCTTGGAAATACAGTATCATCCAGAAGGGTTGGAAGTGAGGCCTTGAAGATTGCAATCCAAGTGTCACACCATGTCATGTAGGATTGAAATTGATGAAAGATGGAGTGTTTTTACTAGACACGAAAATTACAAAGTTTAGAAGCATGGTTGAATGCCTGCAGTATTTGACATTCACCTGGCCTACTACCGCTTTTAGTGTCAATGCAGTATTGCCATTTTCTTCAGCAACCAACTTAAGTTCATCTCAATGCTGCAAGGCGACTTCTCAAATAGGTTCAAAGAACTCTGGATTATGGAATTACATATAAACATGGCAGTGGTCCTCTAGAACTTGAAGTGCACTCCAACATCAATCTCACAGTTTTTTCTGATACAGATTGGGCAGAGGACCCCCATGACAGGAAAAGTACAACTGGATTTGTGATCTTATTCAATGATGCTCATATTTCTTGGTGTAGTAAAGAGCAAGCTTTTGTATCCCGTTCATCTACTGAAGCTGAGTTAGGAGCACCGCAGACACATCATCTGAGGTCAAACGATCAAAAATATGCTAAGTGATCTTCATATCCCATTGTCCAGTGTACGAGTCATGCATTGTGACAATGTGTATGCCCTTTCACTTGCAGCAAATCCAATACACAAATCAAAACTGAAGCATGTAGAGGTTGACATACATTTCACTCGAGAAAGAGTGTAGGAAGGGAGTTTGTAGCTCAAATTTGTGAGGACACAAAAACAACTAGACCACATTTTCACGAAGGGATTGTGCTCGCCTAAACAGTCACATTTGTCCCAACTTAATGATTGAAAACCATCTTTCAGCTGAGGGGGCTGTTAGGACAGATTTAGTTGCAGTTGCTGTCTGTTAGAGCATGTTTATTGGTACACTTAATTTTTTAAGTGTACCGTACACAAAATACTCTCACATCCATCGTCATAAATTTTTATCCAAACTCAATTTGTTATACCCAATACAATTCATAACTCTCACATCCATCTTCCTAATTTCCTCCTTCTCAATCCAAAACTTACACTTTTGAGTTTCAAATTGAGTCTCTCTCTAATAATTACACAATACTCTCATTATTCACTCTTAATTTTTCGATCCACACTTAAATAATCATTACACAATACACTCACAACCAAACTCAAAAACACTTATATACCAATGTACATGATCTTAGCCTTGCCACAAGGCAGTGTAGGATTGGTTGCACCTCATCATCAGCTGGTTCATGGTTGAGTAGGGTAGCTTGTTAGAGCGGTTAGGTCTTAGCTATATAATTGAGTAGGACCTTTTTGATGGAGTTTTTCCAGTCAATACTACAGAAATACAGAAGTGCTCTTGAGTTCTTTGATTCTTGGATATACTTTTTCACACTGAACTTCATTATCTATGATAATTTATAAGAGCTAACTAGTGAGGCAGAGAACACTAATGAAAAAGCAAAATCTACCACCGCATACTTGCCAACTTTGATGACTCAGCCGTTGAGGACCATAGAAGATTATTTGACTCGCTGTTGCGTCGTGCACTTTGACCTTGCTTGATCTCAGAGCAACTAGCAATCTGCCATCTTGCTACTCCACCAAGGATGTGGACTCCTGGGCATTAGTCTGGTTAAGATCAGGGAGAGTTGAACTCACAGAAAACTTCATCCACCTCTTCTTCTCCGCATACTTGAGAGCAGGCTGCAATACAAGTCCGATCGCCACAGCTATAAGGCTTACCACCATCACTTTGACAGAGGAAAGGGCGAGGACGACACAGATCAAAACGGTCGGAGGGACACACATCAAAATAGCTCCAGTTGTCCCCACGGGTATCTTGAAGGGGCGAGATGATGCTGGCTGTTTAACCCTCAAGACTATAAACGCTATGAACTCCAGAATCATGCCGAAGCAATACAAGAAATTTTCTGCAGCTACTATCTCATCAAAACTTAACCAAGAGAGCAGCATGACACCAGAAGCTGAGAACAAAATCCCAATTAGAGGGGTGCCATGACGGGACCTCTTGCCAAAGATTTCAGGAAGCATCCCTCTCTCTGCCATTCCCAGAAGTTGAAATGAATCGCTGCTCATCTCAGCCACAAACATTCCCATATTGGACATTGCAGCCGCACCCTGTATCCACCAAGATAACCACACTCCACCAATGAGTTTAGCAACATCAGCCAAATATCCATCGCTCCAAAGTTGTTGGTTGAGCGGAATAGCTCCAATGCCCGCTAAGAGAGGAAAGAAGTATGAACACACAATGAATATCAGAGCATAAAACAAAGCCTTCGGAAGGGTTTTCCTCGGGTTGTCCACCTCTCCTGCTAGTGTGCTGATTGAATCCCAGTAATTCAGATTCCAAAAGAGTGTATTCAGGTACAAGCTCCAGTCCACAGTATTCAAATCAGCTACAAACCACCTAGAAGGCTTCAATCGTGGGATTGAAATTACACACATAACCACAAAAGGAAGAATGGAAACCACACCCAACAGAACAGCAACCCATCCTACAATGGTCAGACCCCTATAGTTCATGTAAGTGAGGGAAACAGTCAAAATAAGAACAGCTACAACCCTCGGATACCCATGGCTAACAAGTGGAATGGCTGATTTCAAGTAGTCAAGAAAAAGAACAGGGTACAGAGCATTATCAATGACACCACTCAGCCATTTCATCCAACCTTGCTGGAAACCCCAATAGGGGCCTAAGGCAGATGAAACCCAAACAACATAACCGCCATTCTCAGGGAACATGGTGCCCATTTCCGCAGTGATCAATGCTTCAGGAATGCTCCAAATGAATGGGAATACCAAGAATCCCACGAGTGCTAGCAAAGGACCAGCAGCTCCAACACTGTCCTCAATACCAAATGGACCTCCTGATACCTCATAAAAGATGAGGAAAACAAGGGGTAATACCGAAACCTTTCTAAATTTCTCAAGCCCAGGTGGTGCCAGTGATTCCTCAATATCAACATACTCTGCTTCCTTGTACTCCCCCATCTCAGCCAAAACTTGCCTGCTAGCTACACGCCTCAATTTCTGCTTTCATAGTTGAGCATAATCAGAAATTTATTGCAAAAATACGGAGAAGAAATTTACTACCCAGCTCTATAATTTGTGCAAAAATGACAATCAAAGAACCTGATGCCATGGCCTAAATGTTCAAGTTATTCTTCAATCAATTAACTCAATAAGGATTAGCTGATACTTGGTGCACAATGAGCTGCACTTTGAACTATAGATTACATGAACCTCGTAAGAACAGATTAATGCAATACAGGATGTGGATAAAAAGTTATGAAGCACCATTAAGAGGTCAAAACAGCTAATCGACATTATTATCAATGAAGACCTGCCACTGATGCAACTAAACCACCCCCAGACCCGAAAAAAAGAAAAGAAAAGAAAATATGCCAGTCTTTACTTAGCACAAGCCCACAAACCAAAACTTGGATAAACCATGAACCAAACTGAACCCAGAAAATTCTAGTGGAAAAACAAGGGAATTTAACAAAACCCAGAAATTTCTCCAGGTATGAGATTCATTTTCCACAAGCATTAGGATTACCAACCAAAAGAGCTTCTAAACCAGAAAATTGGACACAAAATGAAGAAGAAAATGAGTAATAGCAAAACAAATCCTTGCATTTATGTTCAAGGGGTAAAGAAATTACCACCCAATTTGAGTGCAATGGAACACAGGCGAAATCGAGGGAATGAATAGGGAAATAATTCGATCGATTAGGAATAGAGTAAGGGAGAAAGGAAGAAACAGATAGTACCCAAATCGAGAGAGAGAGAAAGGAGAGGATAATCAAGAGAGCCCAGGTCGAACCATGAGAGGGAAACTATCCCATCAGGTTGGGATTTTTGGCCCAGAAACTTGTAAGAAGGAAGGGAGGGATGAAAATCGTCAAGGGAAATCGATATCAGCCAGTGTGTAATTGCATGAGCGACAGGTTTCCGGATTTCGAAGGCTGAAAAAGATTGGGCAGATAACCCCAACACTTGTTCGTCTTCTTCTGTACACTCTGGTTTCTCTTTAGCTTCGGGATTCCTGTGTGTTCGTTTCCTTCCCCGATGTTGCACCGTTTCACAGAAAAAGGACTCTCAAGCACCGAATTTGAGAAAAAAATAATGTTTTCTTTCAAAAAAAAAAAAAAAAAAATTACAATAATTTTTTATATAATATTATATAATATTATACTCAATTTTTTTAATTTGTTGATGCGATCCAAATAAGATTAATATTAATACAATAATTTCTAATTATTGTATGATTTATATTTTAATTTTTTAAAAGAGTTATTAACGTATATTTTTTGTTGATTTATTTTTTTAGAGTATAGTGTTCATCGAGTCAAAGGTACGAGTAATCTCTATCGTGTCGAAGGCACGGGTAATCTCTAGTTATATACAATCTATAATTTATTTTTTTCTATATCTCACTGTATAATTCAATCAAATATAAAAATATTATAGTTAAAATTCATAATTTTTTATGAGAATCAAAACGAGTCTAATATTGATATAATTTTTATTCTTTTTTTAGTAAAAAATATTTAAAATACACTGCATAACACGAGCACGACACGGATACGGATAATTTTTGTGACAGTAAATAAAATTGTAAGAATGTTCACCGTGTCGTTGGCACGAATAATTTCTAATTCTTAAAAATAATACAACTCAAACAAATTCTAAAAATATATTTAAACACGTCTCTTTTAAAGATATTCTTAGTGACGTCTTTAGAAGAGACGTCTTTCTTTATTATTTTTATATTGAGTGACAATTCCCTGGTTGAATAAATTAATGTTCCTAGAGAGGGATATATTGAACGAGGTTCAATTGGGTGTAAACAATAATTAAAACGCAAGAAAATAAATGATAGATGTCGTCGGAAGAGGCGATGACTCAACCAAAGGCAGCAGCAGCGAATGGCGTGTAGGTTGAGCTTGTCACGGCCGTGGATGTCAATCACGATCGTGACTCTTGATAAAGACCATGGTCGTGACAGAGGTGTCACGACCGTGTCTGGGCAAATTCCCCTCGGGGTTGTTCGAACTAAAAACTGAGTCGTGCGGGATTAATGATTTATGCTTGTGGTTCGCTCCCAATTATGCGCAGATTATTTAGGGTTTGACCATTGATGATTTGCTTGTTTCGATTAATTAATTCTGTCACTAAACAAATTAACCTAGTCGCTTGTCATCGGACGGCAAAACAAATCGGTTAATTGTTCGGTTCAATTAAACGCTAGTGTCACTCAAGTGAATAATTTAGCCGCTTGTCACGAGCGGTAGAAACAAATCAAATCCACGAAAAGACAATAACGCAGGTTCAGTTTAATGTTAAATCAAAACCCTACGACAGCAGACCATCGATCATCATTCGATTCACAAATCTATACACAATATTTATAAAAATACAAACTTTTGCAACAAGCCTACAAATCAAGAATATCGAATGATGGGATCTGGTTGATGCACGCCTCGTTGGTGTATTTGTCCCGTCGAGGATGAAAGGATAATTGTCGTCGAGTCTGCACCGTGCCCCGAGATTGTTGCCGCTGTCGCTCAAACCCTCTCCTCGCGTCGCTGTTGCTGTCCGCTGTAGTCGAAGAATGGTCTTCGATTTATCAATTCCGTATGCTGCCGCTGACCATCCTCCCCCTTCCCTCACGCCTACAGCCTCTCATTTAAATTACAAGGGCAATAGAGCCCATATGGGCTTCACTTGGGCGGCCCATTCTTATGCCCACTTGCCTTTGATAATAATTGAAGGAAACCCCGAATGAACGGGGCTCCGCGGAAGCGTTCAGGATCACGCCGGTACGTAGGATAGATGACAAAAATTTTTCCAACCACATTCGCATACATAAAACAATATATATATCATAAATATATATAAAACCGGATCGATACCTCGTGGATATATAATCCGACGATCGAGTCTGGCGGTGCGCTACGCGCGACCGATTTTGCTGAAGACTTTGCGCGACTACTCGCGCTCGTACACTGCTGCCACGCGACTGTTTAGGTTACTGCCGTTGCGCATCCGTCTGATGCAAGTCGTTGTCGCGCACCCGAGCTGCTACTGCCGCTGTTCGCCGCACATGCGGCTACTGCAAACCTCGCGCGAGTCCGCTGC
>JAOWBR010000006.1:64266-74320 GCA_028571145.1 Dionaea muscipula
GGAAACAAAAACATCAACCAAAGCCTCTGCCCTTCCAGCATAGAAAGAGAAAGAAGAAAGGGAAGATACCCGAGGACGATAACAAACGCCCAACTCGGGAACAAAACCAAAAGGCACATGCACACCCCGCACGAAAAGGATAATCAAATACATAGACACAAACATTTTGATGCTTAATTAACAATAATATCAGCATCCAAGTCGAGGACCTTCATCTGAGTTTCTCATCCACCCCACAAACAAATCTTCAAGGTTGATATCGCCAGAGATGTACCGACCCGTTCATGGTGAACCATGAAAATTGAGCATCATCATTCATCGTGCCAAGAGAAACAATCACAATGGTGTTATTGTCTAAACAATCGTATAAGCTTGAACAAAGGAGATAAATGAATTCGTTCAACCCAAACTCTCTTTCCCTTCCCTGATTTCTTTTTCTTCCTTCTCCTTCTAGAAAGATTTTGAACTTAAATTGTGTATGTGTTTGTACGTAGTGCGAATTTTTTTGAGCCATTGGATCTCCAAATCAAATGCCAGAATTCAATCTCAGATGAACAGTGCACTGTCTCACTATTCACCCACTACCAATAGTGTTTTACAATTCATTCACTACCAATCAATCCCATCCTTTGATCTTCCAAATCTAATGGCCCAAAAAAGTTCATTCTAATTTCACTATTAAGGGCATCCTTAATGAAAGGATTTCCTATATATATATCTTAACCTTTATATCTATCCTTAACAGACAAAACAGGTAGTCAAATACCTTTTTTTATGACAACTTGCACCTATCAGCGCTTGATCCACTTTCATCGGGCGCCTGAGTCGTACAGGGTTGATTCTTCGACATCGTTGGACGTCTGACCATAGCAGAGTAGTTTCCCTGGGACTATCGAGCGTCTATTTAACCGTCTCGGACGTCTGTCTCTGACACATCGTCTGAGGCAGTGAAAATTGAATTTGAGTCACCAGTTCAATAAATCGGATACAACAACGATGCTTTGTAGTCCTCTCACGACTCATGTGGTATGTTTTTAATAATAATATATAAGCCAAGAAGATATATGTCCTTTTTGATCAGTTGATGAATATAGAGAGATCTTGAACACATACTTTTGTGAAAAGGAAGCTTTTCTGCTTCCAGCTTCCATGATGATATGATACCTTGCTTTTCCCAACACATTTTCCTTTGTGCCTCCCAAGCCAAGCATTGTAGAGTTCTATTTCTACCTTTTTCTTTTTGATTGTTGATATGCCTTGCTTCCTCATGTAAACCTAGCTAATTGCTAATTAATCTCCAAGTTGGTGTAATTTCAAATCTGTCTCAAACAAGATTAAAGTTCAAGGTTCAAACGGAAATAAAGAAAAAATATTTATCATCTCTGGTGCGATGAAGGTGCGTGAACTCTACAGTACTCTGAATCCAGTGTTTTTTTATTTTTATTTTTGGGTTTGGATAAGGTTAAAGCTATTACGACATCGGCCTCTAAAATTGTGTCCCATCTCACATAACGATAATGAAACAAATTAACTCAGGATACGGAAACAATAATAAATCAAATATGGTAAATACAGGCAACCAAATAGGAGCAAATGGAAAGTCTCATACCACAAAAGGGATAAATCCGAACAAAACCCTAACAACAAAAAATGGGGAATGACAATCGCACATCGCACAAGCTTAAACCATATCATGCATCTAAGAAGTAGCCTGAGGTCGAGGGCGTGGATGAAGAGTACACCATACTGCCCTGGATCCGTTGTAGACAACACAAACCCCTGGAATTCCTTCGAGAAACGATGGACAGTGTAGTGTGCTTCAGATACTACTTCAGATACTGGGAACAGTACGAGTATGAGAGGTGGAGGTGGAATACGGTGTGAGCAGTCACACACATCACAATCAGGACCCTTTGGAGGAAGCCTGATCATTGATTATATATACTACACAATGTCCGTTTAATAAGTAACAACAATGTTGTTATTTTTGTTGTCAATTGTTTTGGATACATTTAAATTATTATTGTTTAAAAAAAAAGAGAAAACATGTTTTTTTGACCGATACGTATAACTTGAATGTTCTTCCCTATGTTGGTGGTGCTATTATAAGCGGAAATGATATTTTCGTTGGTCCTGTACAACAAGAAATAAAATATCTAAGGAGAACAAAAAATAGCAATTTGAAAAACATAAAATTGCTCACTTATAGGAGGCACTTTGAATTTTTTGATTCCTACCACGCATTTATAATTCTCTCATATATATTTTTACATTTTTTATTTTTTTAATTTTTAGATCCAAATGTGCTAATATTAATCACTCTATTCTCTCTTTCTCTTACATCATATCACATAATATTACACAACCCATAATTTATTTTTCTCTTATATCTTATTATACAATTTACTAAATATAAATACATAATTTTTTATGATGATCAAAACGAGTATAATATTAATGTACTTTTTGTTCTTTTTTTTTATTAAAAAAAATTATATAAAATGGACGACACAACACAAAAAGCACGTGTAATTCTTTTAAGAGTAAATAAAACAGTAAGAATATTTAACGTGTCAACGATACGTTACCACACCCTGTGAGGAAGCCCAGGCCCTACATTTGTAGGGGACCCCTATGCGCCGTTTGCGCATAACCATACTTAGAAAAAAAAAAAAAAAAAAGTTGCTCAAAGCACTAACTAACAATGATTAAATTTGAATTAAATATATTTACAGAACTTGTTTAAAATTAATTAATCACACTAGCCAAAGGCCCAGAGTCCCCTAGGGCTCATTTGTTTAATCCTTTTGTTTATTTTAACAAAGAAAAGTGATCAGCTCATTAAAATAATGTGAATTTTATACCTCTTAATTAATCAAGCACACATTTTTTTTTAATCCTGAAAAATATGTAATAGCCCACAAATCACATACCCTTGTTAATCATCCCAAAGGGTGATGAGCTCGTAATCACGGGAGGTCAAGGAACTTAGGCCCATTCACCTAACTATTCCCCTTAGCATTCTCACGCTTCATAAGGCGCAATTCGAACCCAAGATCTCAAGAATAGGTGAATGAGCATCAACCAACTGCATCACCCCCTTACAGGTAGCACACATTTTTGTTTTTAGTCAATCTATTGTAGACTCGATACTATAATCATCACCGTTGATTTAAAATGAAAAATAATACTAAGATCCAAAATATAAAATCAATAATTTTAACAATTCATCGTCGTCGTCGTCGCTGCTTACTCTAAGGCTTAAAATTAACACATTTGTGATGTATCTAGCTCTCAAGTCTACCCTTTAAAAGAGAAATAAAAACATAGAAAGAGAGAATAAATCGAAGCCTCTCATTTGAAAATTGCATAGAGTTGACACGATAACTCAATCAATGGAGCAATCAATCAAGACCCATGTGGGTGAACCAAGTTCGGTTCCCCCAAAGACAAGATTTTATACTAGTTAATCCAACATTACACTTCAGAACTCTGATCAACTTATATATATAATAAATATATGTGGAGATGATTTAGACATTCTAAAGAAACATTTGTATAATGTACTAGGTTGTCCACTAATAACCTAATAATCGATTAAACTATCCATGACTTCGAGAACAGTATGGTATGGTTCTGTGTTAGATGCAGTTAACCTTGCATTGCCAGCGCAACTTCTGCTCAATCTACACTCCGATAAAAGTAACAAACAAGATATCATCAAACTATGATACCGACACCTAATTGACGACTAACTTTTAGGTTCCCGGGTTCCAAACATCGGGCAGTTTTGACTTCAAGAACTATGATCCTAAAGAAGGATTCAGAAACAAAAAACACAAACAGAAGTTGTTGATGAAGCAAGGGAGTCATTGAGTCTTTTTATCCCGTCTGGTGCGAAAAGTGAAAACGTTGTTGATAGAGATAGAACCCGTTATAAATGGTATTATCAGAGACAAGTTAGACATGATGGGCACCAACATGACATAAAACATTGAAACAACAATGTTGATAAATTTCAGCATGGATTGGAGTCTACAGAAATTAGTTTCAAGATAATGTCTTAGAACACAAGGTCTCAAAAGATACTTGATTCTGCTGATCATCCTGTGGAAAGAAGACTAGAGGAAGAGCAGACAACATAGGAGTTTGATAAGCAGCAACACAAAGACCAAGTCACAGAGATAGGTCGCACAAGGATTCATCATAGTGTTTCTAATTATTGACAGCTTGATAAAAGAGTCAAAACCTCTTGCAGGATAATGGAAATTAACTTGTGAAGAGCAAACCTCCTTGTCCTTGCTTCCTCGGCGACCTTTTTGTTTTCTCTTTCCCTTGTCAGCACTTCCAAGTTGAAGCTGCGACGAGCTCCCTCCCCTGCCAGCTTAGCACGAGAGATCCCTGACGTTTGTCCACTCGAAATCCCCTCCCTGGAGTTCTCTTTACAACATAATCTGCCTGAGTCTCTGTGAGGTTACTGAATGAGCAGGGTAAGAACCCAGAAGCAGCAATGAGGTTTTTCCAAGGGGGAATCATCTTATCTGTCAAATGTAAGCGTCCCAGCATCGTGTTCTCAATGGTAGGCTGGACAAAGAACTTCACGGTTTTGTTCACAATATCCGAGGGTACGTTAAGAGAATCAAGTGATTCCAAGAGATTTGTGCACGAATCCAGGGCATGGAGAAGGTGCTGAGAAAAGGGCAGGTCACACCGGTCACAACCTCTATCTAGAGAAACCATGATCTTCGGGGACTGCTGCCTTATGAAGCGTAGCAGCGGCTGAAAGAGATATGGACGGCATGAAGATGCCCATATAGGGAAGTAGACAGCAATGGACTCGTTGTTCTCTGAGGCGGCGGCTCGAAAACTGGGCATTGTAGAGTTAGATGGATCAAATGAATCAAAATTCACAACTTGAAGGTCAAGACTGAGGCCTAGATCATTGGCAAACTGCAGTAGGTTTTCATGCATTAGGGCAAGCTCAAGCTGGTGGTAGATTGAAAAGGAGGCAAATGCTGTAATCTTCAGGGATCGAGCTCTCCGTTTCCTCAGCGGGAGCTCTTGAATGAACGATGCCCATTTGGCACCACAACCGATATCAAAGTCCATAATGTGGATGGACTCGGCATCTTCAAGCTCTTCAAGAATTGCCTGAGTACAAGTAAAATTTACGAATTGCATAAAAGGAGAGACTTCAGATAAAACCTTGTATGCATTCATCTTGTGAACGACATCCACCGGAGAGAGGCACTTTGGCGGTGGGACTGCAACTGGGTTGCCCCCCATTAGCAGGAGCAATTGCAGCGCTTCCTTCACACACAAAGCAACCCTTATCAGGGGCTTTGCAGGGGCAGGAAGCTGGTGATTGAGCCGCGCCAATATCTCTTGCGCGTGAGAGAAGTTCCCAGTCTGTATCAGGTCTACCGCCTTATGTAACAGATCACGGGCAGCTTGTTCTTGCAACTGTTGATGTTGTTGCAATTGGTAATGCTGCTGCTGCTGCTGCTGCTGGACCATCTCATTTCCCATGCCTGCACCCTTCTGTTTTGATACCATCATTTGTTTCGGGTTCGGCTGATGAACCAAGTGATGACCTAAAGCCACTGGGAATTGCTGCTGCATTTCTAACTCTTGCTGCTGTTTCCTAAGCGAAAACTCATTACCCTGGTTGAGAAACGGACCTGGGCTGTGGCGTTTGGCATGCGGATGGGCAACATTTTGCTCCAGCTGACAGTAGTCTAAAGAAGGCAACAAAAGGGTCGAGCTTTGCACGCTCTGAGCCTGCTGTTGGTTAATCAAGAACTGCGGGCTGAAAACCGGGGGCTTTTCATCACCAACATCAAGCTGATGCTGATGCTGATGCTGATGCAACACCAGACCGGCTTGCAATGAAACCGGAATAGGAAGGTTGTTTGACAGCGGGGTAAACGAATTACTCTGTGGGTTATAGCTAACTTTGCAATCCGCAACAGCACTGGATGAGCAAGTAGGTGAAATTGAGCCAAGCTTCCCAGCATGAAGAAACCCAGAACCATGAAACCCCAAATTGGAACTCAAAGTTGCCATCAAGCTCCCATCACATGAAATGCCGGCGGTGGCAACCCCATCCATCCCGGAGCAGCTCTGGTCAACAACTCCAATCCCGGCACTGTAATCCAAAGGGTGGTTCCCAGGTGGCAAGAGATGCTTCAAGTTCAAGCCCAGACCACCAAATTCCTCTGCTTCACCAACAATCCAGGGAACCAAGCACCCATCTCCACCATGAAACATGCTCTCGAAATCACCCAATCCAAGCCCCTCACCACCAACACAGCCACCACGACCGCCGGTGGCGGAGCAGCCGCTAACAATGTCCGACCCATTATGCAGATTCTGAAGGTCCGCCGCCCAGTCCTCTTTCCTGGCACCTCCAGATGTGGGTTCAGGCAGGGAAATTGGACACTGTGAGGAGGAGTTGTTATTCTCAGATAAAGCCACCACACCGGCTCTGTTATCACCAGCGGCGCCACTGCCGCCGCCGCCGCCGCCGTTGAAGGAGGATAGGGTGGAGGAGGAGGTGGGAGAGCTGGGGTTACGCCTAGTATCCAGAATAGAGGTGGGTTCACTGTCAATGGAACTACAAGCACTGCTTTTGCTGCTGCTGTTGATGCTAAATCTATTACCCTTTTCTTCAATGTTCTCCCACTTTGAAGAGATTTGTGAAATACCAGATACCTCAACCACAACCTTGCCTTGCAAATTGTAGGGCATAGCTGTCATCTACACCAAAATTAACAGCATCCCCCCAAATAAAAAAACAAAAAATCCCCACCCCCAAAAAAACACCACAAACCCACAGATTAAAACAGTGAAAAAGACCCCAGATTTGAGGAGCAGCAAGCAAAAAAGCATTAAATGCATGAAAAGCCCATCAAAAGAAGAAGGGATTTCGAAGAAATTTTATTACCATAGCTTTCTTGAGCTTGAACTCACAGACCCATTTGAGCAAAGCAAGGTCAAGGACAAGTTCTTGATGCTGTACTTGCTGTTTCTGCTCCTGATTTCTCTCTCCTTGGTTTCTCCATGGCCATTCCTTTTTGCACCAACATTTTTCCCTCCCCTCTCTTGAAAAGAAGAAGGAGGAGGAGGAGGAGGAGAAGAAGGGGTTGCTTGTTTGCTCTTCTTCTTTTTCTAGGGAGGTTTGCTTTTTTTCCTTTTTCGGTTTGTTTTTGTGGGTTTTTTCCCCTCTCCCTCCTCTTCTCGCTCTTCTCTTCCCTTGTTCTGTACACTAATTGGGTCTGTGTCGTATAGCAATAGCAGTACTGTGTACCCTTCCCGGTTCTGCCATTGATGCGTACATCATAAAAAAGGCAATGAAGTGGCCCTGCCTGCCCCTCCTCCCCCTTCTTCTTCCTCCCTCTCTCTCCTGTTTTTTTTTTATTTTTTTACTTTTTTACAATTAGTTTAATACTCAAAGGCAAAGCACTGTTGTGTTGGTCTTGTTGGGCATTGCCCTCTTCTGTCCCCGAAATCCTCTCAATTTTCTAAAGAAATTAAAAATCTTTATTTTGTATTTTAATCTTAAAATTTTAGGGTGCTGTTTGGTTTACTCTATTTTCTGTTTTCTGTGTTTTCTGTTTTGCAGAAAACAGAAAACGCGTTTGGTTTGAATTTTCTGTTTTCTGTTTTCTAAAAACAGAAAACAGTTTTTAGTTCAAAATCTTCAAAATGCAGAAAACGACAAAAAGCTGTTTTCTGTGTTTTCGGCAGAAATTCTTAAACATCAAAAACATAAAAAACGATCAAGGTTTGACAAATTATAAATTATAAATTACAAATTATAAATTATAAACCAAACGCGTTTTCTGTTTTCTATTTTTACTGAAAACTGAAAACAAAAAACAGAAAACAGAAAACTTAAAACAGAAAACTCAAAATAGAAAATAGACAAACCAAGCAGCCCCTACCATTTTCAAATGAGAAAATTAAGATCTTCATTTTCCTCGAATCTCATCCCCTCTTCACTGTCTATATCAGGGTCTCCCAGTCCTTCCAAGTGGGAGGCTACTGCTCTACCATTATACAGACAATTGTCTTTGTACAGAGCTTGTCTTAGTTGTATATTTTTTTTTTTTTTTTACAGGGCCAAAAGGCAAAGACAATCCCTTTTTCACAGGCTAGTAAAAAATGGGCAATGGGTTCCTTCATGAAATTACTGTGATGTCCCTCCAAAAACTGATGCACATGTTTTTGTTCTTTACTATGTTTTGCACTATAAAGATGAAAATTTACTACAAGGATAGGAATGGAAGTTAAGGAACTTTGTTTTGCTATCAAAAAAAAAATTTTTTTGACTTCCAGTAAGTGAGTTTATTATACACCTTCATTGGTTTACAGCCAGTAAAAGTAAGGAAAACAATAGAGCTCACTAGTATTTGGTTCAAATCGATTTAACTATTTTCTGAACCAAAAAATCTCAGTTTATTCGGTTTGATTTTTTCAGTGTTTTGATGGATTTGGTTTTGTAAAACAACTATTCGATTCGGTTTTGTTTAGCTGTGGTCAAAATTGGATGTAAAAATCTACTAAATGTGATATTGAACCCATTGAAGATGAGAGTGAACAAATAAAGAACAATATTCTTTTTTACTTGATAAAATTTGGTATTAATATGTTGATAATATGATAAAAATATCCTAATTAAATATCATTGATAAAAAGGGAAAAAAAGGTAAAATGCCTTGTTCATAGGTTAAAATACTCAAACCCAACGTCGAAAGTCCAAAAGGGATTGTTATATACAGGAAAATACGTCATAAACTGTTCACGTGGACGGTAGATGCGCAACACACATGGATGCATAAGCAAACAAGTGAACGATCGCAGACACACAAAGACGAAAGTGTTGCGAATAATAGGTGGAATAGGGATGTTACATCATCCTAAAGTAGAGTACATAAACAATCTCATGCAAATAAAACATGATCAATAACTTAATTAAACCGAATACAAGAACAACCCTAATTGGTGTAACCAGAGATCAAGAGAATCGATTCTTGTCAGAAGACGGAACTGAACAGATTCAATCCTTACAGCACAGTAGTAGAGTAGAAGAATCAGTTCCTCTATACAGGTAGAATGGTAAACTCATCAAATGACAATGAAAAGACCGTTTACAGACCTGCACAAGTAACAAATTGAAAACAAACAATAACATAGCTAAATCTAGCGTAAAACGCTGTACCCTTAAGAACTTTTACGTCGCCTATCATCTTTGGTTCATGCACAGGTTGTTAGATAGCGTAGGTTTTTCCAGGATAAGATAGCTCTCTGTTTAGCAACTGCACAAGTATTGTAAGACACAGGAACGTGACTGGGTGGAGATCTTTCCCTTCCTCGAAGTGCCGGTGGCAAAACAAAGAACTACAACAACAACAGAAAGGATGAATCGATTCTTCTGGTCTGTATCTGAAATCTACGACATGTTTATCTGTCTTGTTCTATTGTTGTGTGGAAGGAACCTCTAAATCTTCTGGATCGACTTGACTGCTCATGATTCCTCTTCCTGCTGCGCATAGGATCAACTCTTATGTTGTTCATGTGTATGTATCGACATAGAAGAATAGACCAATGAGTCTTTATATTTTCTTCTTCATGAAGTCTTGCAACATAGCCACCGCCTATGGAGTTCTCCTCATTTCTCCATGATCTGTTTTTCACTGGTAGCATTCCATTTTCGAGGTAGTGGGGGTTATGAAACCCATATGATTAATTCACCAATTAATCATATTTTGTAACATCTTCCATGGTTAATTAGTGTTAATAAAAAACACTAATTAATCTATATTAACACAACCAATTAACCATTATAACTCCTACAATTATTGTTATTCAAAATACTAATAAATCAATATTTTTAATTAACTAATTAACACTAATTAATTAATTATGCAAGGAAATAAATGAATTCTAGGTGAGTCCAATCCCGAGCCCAAGTTCGAGTCCAACGAAGAGCAGTGACGCACACACACGATTGGTGAACAAAAGTCCAACATTGAGCTATAAACGTTAGCTC
>JAOWBR010000006.1:104386-114954 GCA_028571145.1 Dionaea muscipula
AATTTCACATTGTTTTATTATTTTATGATTTTTTTTATTTTCAAAAAGTTAATAATATCTATTTTTAACTAATTTAAGAAAATGGGATGCTCATCGCGCCGAAGACACGGACACCCCCTAGTATATATATATAGACAAAACTTTCAAAGTGGATCTCCATTTTTATATAGTATTGTGACCCTTGTATAGCCATTGGACTAGTTATGATCAATGGTTAAGGTTCATTGGTAGTGGGTAAATAGAAAATACTGATAGAGTTTGAATTTCTTAACTCATCTCACACATTTATTACTCTCACATTACATTTGAAGACTTTTTTGAAAACCATCAAAACTTCTCTCTAATATAAACATCACATCATCCTTCTCTCATCTATCTTCTCACTCTCACTCACTCTTCTCTCATCTCTTCTCATTTTCTCTTATTTTCAATCACACTCAATTTTTTTTTTAAATAATATTGATAAAACTCAAAAATATTATAATCAAATTCTTAAATTTTTTAGATGATATAATGTTTATCGTGTCGAAGACACGAACTTTCGCTAGTTACTATTACATTTTATGACTATTTTGAATTAGAGACAAATTGTGAGATAGACATTTTTAAGCGGATCATAGGATGACATCTCACATGCAAGTGGGGAGTAATGTATATTTTTTTGGATCAATTATAAAATGACACCTCACATGCAAGTGGATGAATTTTTAAAATTCAAAATAGTCTTCACATAAGTTATCTCAAATATATTTTTTGGACCAATCATATAGTGAAATAAAATTATTACATTAATTATTTACCGTGTCTTAGCACTGACATCCGCTAGTTACTGTTACATTTGATGAAGAATTTGAATTTTCACACAACTCATCTCATACACAAACATCACATCGATCCACTTTTTCCTCTCTTTTCCTCCTTCCAATCACATATATTATTCATTACCCAACTATTCATTTCACTATTCACTATTACCACTACCTAATATATTTTTAATTTTTTTTTTAAAATTATTTGAAACTGATTCAAAGGATATCGTGTCGGAGACACGGATAACCGCTAGTCTATATTACATTATTTGATGGAGTGTGAATTTTTTAACTCATCTCACACATTTATGATTCTCTCACATACATTTTCACACATTTTTCACCATTGAATCAAAATATATTAACGACTAATATTAATTACACTATTCTCTCTCACTGTTTTTTCCTCTCACATCAGGTCACATAATATTATACAATTAATAATATATTTTTTTATATCTTACTATATAAATATTATACAATCCATAATTTATAGTCAAAATTTATAATTTTTTACGAAAATCAAAACAAGGTTGATGATGATATAATTTTTATTTTTTTTATTAAAAAATTATATAAATTATACGATATAATACGAGCACGAATACCACACAAACACTTGCACAAATAATTTTTATAATGGTGAATGAAACTCTAAGAGCAATTTCTACTATTATTTATATGATTTGAAGAGTTTAATTCATGAAAAAAAAGAAAAAAATAACAACTCAAAGTACTTGAACGATTTTTGAAGAACAATAGAAATTCCCCATCCGAAAACTCATACCTTGAACTCTCTATTTGTAAAGTCTTACTTCCTCAAGAAAATCTCTCTAATAACTTAAAGTATCGAAAAATAAATGATTATACTAATGTTTTCTATATTAATAATTTTCCATATTAGAGGAAAAGAAAAACTGATTACTTTGTGCATGTTTTGTTTTATTTTCTAGTTTTTCATTACGGTACTATACTACTGTGTTTAATTAAACGGTAGTATTATCGTAATTATTTTGATAAAATAATAATATATTATTGTCAAAGAGTTTTAAAGTGGACTTCCGCTTTTTTTTCATAATGAGGCTCATTTTTCAACCGCTTCCTCTTTTTTTAGAAAATATATGGGCCCTTGATCTTTTCTCATTCAAAAGTGGTAGAGAGTCTACACCCTTGTGGAAAAACTGAAGCCTACTTTGGAGACTCCCTGATATCGTTTAATAAAAAGAAAATTAAAAATAATTTTTTGTAAGTATATCTAAAAAAAAATAAAAATATTTTCCGAGGAAAGATATAAACATGTGGATGAAGATAGAGTGCCACTGTCTTCGCTACTGGCAGCGGCGTGGAAGCAGGACTTGCCCAATCTACATCACACAGCTGCTTTCTCCTGCGATCTCCATCTTCATATACGGTTAACCTCCATTGCTAGACCAAGACCAGGCGATCTCACCACCACCACCATCCCGCCTCCGCCACCTGAAACCGCCGCCATCTTCGATCCATCACTCGCCGCCATCTCCGTTCCATCACTCGCCGCCTCTTACAATTTCATCCCCACGATTACATTTTTGGCGATGCCGTTTTCATCTTGAATTTGAAAGTATTTAACTTCTTTTAAAGATGTGTTCGATCTCAGTGGGAGCTCTCACCTCCTCCTGCAACTTCACATCACCAATTAGATATGCCCTCTGTTGCTCCACCTCGTCTTCGACCCGAACATTTAGTGCGAAAACAAGTTCCTTGAAAACCAGGTGTTACTTGTGCAGGAGAACTTGGAGGAGACGTGTACCGAGCCGGAGGAGGACTGGTGATTTTTTCAGGTTGATGTGTTCTGGGAGTGGTGGTGCTGATGGTGGTAGTGAGGGAGAGGGTAATGGCAGCTCCAAGGACTCGAATTTGGCGACCAAAAAAGTCGATGAAATTCGGGCAAGTGACAAATTGGAGCCCGAGGAAATGCCGGCGTCTATCCCTTCTAGGGTACATTTGTTTCTCTTTTATTTGTATTTTGGAAATTATGTAACTGGAAATTGGAATTTGGTTGATGCGAAATGGCTACAGGAACTTGTCTGGGTTTGCTATATTTATACTAGAGGTGTGGGCATTGTAGACGATTACAGGTTTCCCTTCATAAGTTGAAGTGTGAATGGCTTCTGAATGGATATCGAGTAAATGGAAGTGAAAAAACATGATGAACACTGCGTCTAGCTGGTGCTATTGTGATTTTGAAGATGAGATGCTAAGTTAATTATCTAAAAGAATCAGTTAATCCACATGGCTATGCGAGTTTTGTAAATATTGTCACTCGTGAAGCTTTTGAGAGATGGAAATCTGATGCACCTAGTTAAGTAATGATACCATGAAATGACACAATGCTGGATCAATCTTCACAAACATGCTCTATTTACTTTTACAGTGTTAGCTGCAAATCCTGATATGCCAGTACTTCTATTTTCTGCAGGCACCAATTATTTCTTCTCTTGGACAAGCTTACAACAATTTCCAAGTTGATTCTTTTAAACTAATGGAACTGCTCGGACCAGAGAAGGTTGATCCAGCTGATGTGAAGCTGATTAAGGACAAGCTGTTCGGATATTCTACCTTTTGGGTTACTACAGAAGAGCCATTTGGGGATCTTGGTGAAGGGATTCTTTTCCTTGGAAATTTAAGGGGGAAAAGAGAGCAAGTCTTTGAGAAACTTCAAAAGCAGCTAGCAGAAACCATGGGTGACAAGTATAATTTGTTTATGGTGGATGAACCTAATTCAGAAGGACCAGACCCTCATGGTGGACCACGTGTTAGTTTTGGGATGTTAAGGAAAGAGGTTTCAGAACCAGGGCCAACGACACTTTGGCAGTATGTAATTGCTTTGTTGTTGTTCCTCCTCACTATTGGTTCCTCGGTGGAGTTGGGAATTGCATCGCAGGTATGCAATGGATGGTATAGTTCCAGACCACTGTTGTCTGAATAAGCAATCATCTTGGTTAGCTGGTAAAGCAAAAGAAAATTGTGAGACAGTAATTCTTACTGCAGATTCGCATTGTTCTTAGTTTAGATTCTTGAGTTAGTAGGCTTATGATGGATATCAGGTTTATATTTGGATATCTATTCATTGCTGAAAGATGCATAACTGTTTTATGTTATTCTTGTGTAGCTAAATCGACTTCCACCAGAGGTTGTGAAGTACTTCACAGATCCAAATGCTGTTGAGCCACCAGATATGAAGTTGCTTTTGCCATTTGTGGAGTCTGCGTTGCCCCTTGCATATGGTGTATTTGGAGTTCAGCTATTCCATGTGAGGATGATTTGCACTCCTCCTTAATGTTCTTAAATAAATGGGTAAATTTTACTTTGGTGCTGCCAGAATTTCTTAATTATACATGTTTCTAATGCTATGGATGGTACTTTTATCCTTGAAAGATGTAAAGGTATTTTGATGTTAAAATAAACTGGTGTAGTTTGCAATGAAATACACTTAATGGAATAAGAGTTTGAGTTTGGTAAAAAAAAAATCTCGCACTATCCTAGCCTTTGCATGGTGATTCTTGCTCCAGCCTAGGATGGATGAGTTGTGTTGCATTTCATGCTCAAAGTTATCAGCCTTCTTGATACAATTAGTATTAAATAAATATGAGTTGTGTATGAGTTTCATGAAGTGCTTGAGCTTTTCTGTTGTTCATGGAACCAATCTTTAGGAAGGTTCCTATAGCAGTATGCTCTGAAGGATCACAATATTAACTAATACCCTTAAGAAGCCCTCAATGTAGTGCTATGGCTTTCCTATCAGCTGGTTTTTACTGCCAGCTCTTCCTCTGTTTTGAGTGCATTAATTCTGCAAGTAATACTGTTTTTAATCTTCTCAATGTTCTTGTTATGGCTACATGAAGGACTTATTTACCACAGGAAATTGGGCATTTTCTGGCAGCATTCCCAAGGAAAGTAAAGCTCGGCATTCCATACTTCATCCCAAACATAACTCTTGGCAGCTTTGGGGCAATCACACAGGTGAAAACATTACTATTAATAATCTTTGTTATAGCTTCATAATTTAAATTGAAATATAGATTAGTGCCTATGAGTGGGTTATAACATTTTACATTAAACACCTCTCTGTTGGAAATTCTAATTTGAGCTTTACCCAAAAACCGTTTAATTTGATTGATGTGGTACAAAGATTTGTTTGTCCCTGGAAGATGCACATGTGCTGTTTATTCCTTCTCTCTCTCTGTTCTTAGATTTTACAAATCTTGTCATGTGATCATTTTATTTTTCGAATCTTGGTATGCGCCCACTTCTTTTAGAAAGAAAAAGGAGTGGTTGTATACACAAAGTAATCTAAGAAAATAACTCCTATTAATCTTGCACATATTAGAAAGAGCCGAGCCTGGAATCACACCATCAGGAGTATGTCCAAGCATTGTTTTCCTTTCACTCCAGGCATGAATAGAAAAATGCCCCGTTGAGCGGAGGACGCAATAGCAATATATACTAGTTGAGGTTGTAAATTCCTATTAAAAAATGAAACGCAAGTTCAAACCAAATGTGCAACCATCTGCATTAAGCCTGACATGTTGTCAAATGTAGACATCTAAGGTCCATGAATATAGCGGTAAAAGACATTTTCAGTACCCCGCTCTGCAAACAAAGGAGCGATAGAAGCAAGTAAAGCTATGATGATTCAGTTTCTATTTCGAGGACATGGAATTTCGATTGTTTTAATCACCATTTTGATACTTTTGGTCTTGCAATTTTCCTAATGCACATTTCAGAATTGTGTCACCTGAATCCTGTAATTGGTTTTGAAATTATATTATTCCCTACCTAGGATATTAGGTATTATCATGCAACTTAAGCACCGAAAACAATCTCTATTTTTTAGAGTGGACACGCAGTGCAAGCATCAAAATACTAGAATTTAGAAATGTGAAATAACAGTTGTGTTGCAAAATAAGGCTAACATGCTTTCCTAAGTGAAATCTTGAGTCCATAAATACAAATGCATCATTATATACTCTTTCCATATGATCAGGGAGCTTGATAATTTTCTTACTTCAATTCTCAAGGTACATCTTCCTGAGTCATTGACAAAACTTTAGACCTTGTCTTCCTTTCTCCTCGTTACATTTGTCAAACCTCTTCTGAGTTATATCAGATTAACAGATCAAGGAAGCTTTAGTGGATCAGTCGTTCAGAAAGCAGAGGAGCTAGGCAAACAGTATCAAAATGGTTGGGTTTTTGGTGGAAGGTGCCCTGTTGTGTTCTGCATGCTTGACTACAACATGCAAGGTGTTAACATTATTCATTTTGGTAACCACAATTTGCTCATCCTTGACCTTCATTTCTGGAGGCTCTTTCTTTACTTCGTGTTAGTACACCTTAAATTTCCAATCCCATAACAAGCTGCCATTGTGTTAAAATCAATTGAGTGGCATCAATATCTGTCTCGTCTAGAAAGCAGTCTTAACCTTTGCATCTTTTCCCATTTCTTATTCGGTAATTTAGTTGGTAACTTCTCCATTACTTTCCCACTATTTTGTTTAAACTCTTCTGCAAACATGTTCACGCAGCGCTCATTTGCTAATGGAACCTTAATTTGTTCAGTTTAAGTCTCTCCTTCCTGATAGAAAGGCTAAAATTGATATTTCACTCGCTGGCCCATTTGCTGGAGCTGCACTCTCCTTTTCAATGTTTGTTGTTGGGCTGCTACTTTCCTCAAACCCAGCTGCTGCAGGAGATTTGGTCCAAGTCCCTAGCATGCTATTTCAAGGTTCTCTGCTTCTTGGACTGATCAGTAGAGCTGTTCTTGGTTATGCGTAAGTTCTTCTTTTGCTCTGTTGCTTTCTCCACAACTCACTTCTTTACTCAAATTGTTTTGCTGAATGAATATCCTGTAATTCCCTCTTTATTTGTTTGGTTGTTTGTTGCATCTTTAAATACTTACATAGTTTGGGACTGAGAAAAGAACCCAAGGTCATGATAGTTCAATCATCATCATCATTTTCGCAACCTCTTCCCACTAGGTAGGGTCAGCCACACGTGCGCACACGCGATCCGACAAATATAGTGGGCTGGTTATCGGCTACCTAATACGCATATTGGCAGTTCAATCCATTGTAGTATATACATGTACCCACACTCGCATATTGGCAGTATTTATTAAAGTAAATGGGTTATGTTTGCCCACATGTCATTGATAATCCAGTATGGTCTGTAACCAAAACAACAGATTACTTCTGCTGTTGAAGACCTTAAACATTGAGGTCCACTTAGTGTTGGCAAGTTTAGTTCTCATCTCGTTTCCTATTCAATCCATGTCCCTCGCATGTTGTTTTAGGTTCTTTGCTTTTATGACTGATAACTCAAGTTGCTCATGGAAATCCTTGTTTCTTTCTGTTGCTCTCTTTTTTCCCTTCCAACTTATTTCTGTACAAAAATTGTTTTCTTGAGGGGGTATTCCGTGAATTCATCTCTTTTGGTTGGGTGTTTGTTTTGCTTTATGCATTTGAAGACTAAAGAATTTTGAGCTCCTCTTATTTCTTCTGTAAGTTGGTATGTTTAGCTTGATACTTTGTTTCCTATTTGGTAATGCAGCAGTATCCATGCTTCCACAGTTTCAATCCACCCTCTTGTAATTGCAGGCTGGTATGCCTTTTCTTTATTTCTTTCCTTTTTTTTTTTACCGATGTGCTTGTAACCATTCCGTTCTTTCTTTTCCTTTCTGGTACGAAGGGGCAGGTAAGCATTTTCTAATATCTAATTATTTACTCATACATCAATTAATTGATGCAAATTTGTGTTGAAGGTGTGGCTTAACAACATCAGCTTTCAATTTACTTCCAGTTGGGTGCCTAGATGGTGGGAGAGCAGTGCAGGTATTCTATAACCCCCTACTGGAGTACGGGTTCTGAACCAAAAAACTGTGGCTAATAATAGTTGACATATGTAAACCAAACCAAGCTAAATCTTTCCCGACTAACTGGGGTTGGCCTAATGGATTTGACAATGTTGTTTTTGAGTTCTTGTAAACTGTTTATTTGCTAGGCCCCTTTTTTATACCAATGAAATAGGTTAGGCACTCCCTTTTCTAATATTTGTTGTGCCCGGAATTGTTGTGCTCCAAGACAAGATTGTTGGGTGGAAATGGAATAACTAACCTCTGACACTGTTAAATTGAAATGGCAAGCATTCTAGCATTTGAACCCTCAACACAAGTTAAGTGAAACGGAAAAGGCCTTCCAAATTGTTTACTGAAAGAAAAGGCGGCCTTCCAAAGGTTTCTGCCTTTCTATACCAATTGATTGGCATGAGTGTATCATATAATCCATGTCTGAGTATTATGTCTCAGTCATTCATCCACAGCAGAATTGCTTCCATTACAAGCTCATGTTCTAGTTATCCTTCACTTGTGAAGTATGTTTGCGGTTTATTTTTCTCCCTAGTGGTCTACTAATGCATAACATACAATCTAACTGAGAAGATACTTGTGATAAGCAGAAAACCTTATGCATACAAATGAATGCCACAATCCAGGATATATCAATCAATGCATGAACAAGTGTATTTTAGCATTAAAGATATGCTACACCACCTCATTAGATGCGGGAAAAGCTGTCCTTGTACTAGGCCACAGCTATCGAATCTCCCCTTGCTTTTTTCTCCAGCCCTTTGTATAGTACCTTGACAGATTCTAGTGAAAGGTATGGGGTGGCTTTGTTGAAGAATCAAGCTTAAAGTTACCATAACTTGCTTAACTGATATAAGTTGTTAAAACTGGCTTCAGCAAAGCTGATACATATCTATAAGCTTTCCTAGTAGGCTAGTACTAATGTACCTGATACTTGTGGCAGGGTGCTTTTGGAAAGAATGCCCTTCTTGCGTCCAGTTTGACGACTTACACAATGCTTGGCCTCGGAGTGGTATTTTCACTTGGGCTTTGGTCTTGTACCTGATGAAAATTTTCTCTTCTTATACTGCTTAAATTATGTTGTTAGGCACTAGTTGAACTTCACATATCCCTTTTTAATTCTGCCCAGTTCAGTTGACACAAGACTAATACTCCTTAGGTTTGTTTATAAGAATATGAGCATCATTCAATAGGAGAACTTGCTGCTCTGGGGTGATTGATTGGAAAGGTAGCAATAGCCGTCATTGAAACAATGCTGACAAGAGAGCAGAACTTTCTTGAATTTTTTGAAGCGTCAGCATTGGTACCTTAGAGGTATTGTAGTTTTGTGGCAAAAAGCTGGTGCATAAAGTCCGACAAATAATTCGTTACAAGTATGATTTCTTTCAATGGGAGATAATTTAACCAAATGAGGTACATTCTAAGCCGCTGAATTCAGGATGGGACTAAATTCAAGGTCACTGGCTGCTAGGCTATGTTAAGTTGTGGTGTCGAGGAAATATGAAAATGGCCAGTTAATGTCACGAGCTGGTGTGGGAGGAGAGCGGACATAAAAGGAGGGCTCAAACTTGGTGAAAACATCCAGCAATCTATGTCTGACTTGGGGATAACACACACATTGCCATGAAACCTAAAGTTTTAGCTCATACTTCTAATAGTGCTGATGCATAGTTAGCTCAACATATTGATTCACAGGTGTACCGTACTGAAGGGACATGTTATCTGTTACATGTGTCTTATACCCGGAGTAACTTTCTTCCATATACAAGGGCACCTACAATATTCCTTAAGAGCGCTTGAGTGAGAGCGAGTCAGTTATGCAAGTTTTAATAACTAGTTACTTTGCTTTTTCAAACACTACCAATAGCAGATTAGTGCAATCAGTTGAGTATGGCAACAGTCGTCTTCTTTTTTTCGTTGTTGTTTGCTTGAGTGTTTGTTTGTTATCCTTTTCCCGAGACCCTTAATTGCTCACCTAATACAATACCTTTCCGGCCATTGTACCAAAAATGCAGTTAGGTGGACCGTTATCCCTCCCTTGGGGACTGTATGTACTGATTTGTCAGGTACATATTCTAACTTGAGTGACTTGTAACTTCCATCCTTTGGTTAACTACACGTTGAATTATGGATCACTCCTCGGCTAATATAGCATACAATATCAACTTATATTATCCAGAGAACTCCAGAGAAAGCATGTTTAAATGATGTGACTGATGTTGGAACTTGGAGGAAAGCTAGTGTTATTGCAGTGATCGTGCTGGTCTTGATGATGCTCCTGCCTATCTGGGATGAGCTTGCAGAGGAACTCGGCATTGGATTAGTAAGTACATATTGATGTATAAAACGATGCACATAAGCCAATTTTGGTTGGTTGTTGTAGTTGAAATATGCTTGTCAGTTACAATCGATTTTTTCTGATCATTTCTCATCAGTTGTGTGTGTGCTGATAAATTTGGTGTAGGGTTTACTAACTTTCACAATAGATTACCAGTTTCTGATCTGATCAGATGATGATCTGATCTGATCTAATCAGAGGATTGAAAAGGTCCACAAGCGTAAGACTCAATTGGGGGTTGGACAATTGGATTTCAATTTGCTGCTTTTCGTTCCCTTTGATGTGAAAGAAGACAAAGTTTTGCTTTCATTTCATGAGTAGCAAAAGCTGATAAAAAAGAGCAACTATATATTGCCAATGATCACAACGTTGGAATATTGAAACATAAGCCCTAAACGCAGCACCTTATTTACTAAACACAACACCCTAATTTTTTAAATTACCGTTTTTGTCCCTGGATATTTTAAAAAGAAAATAATATTTAAAAAGAAAATAATATACCCAAAACACCCCCGATCTT